>QNTS01003411.1:0-12387 GCA_003317085.1 Hucho hucho | reverse complement strand
TGTGTTGGGGAAGACAGGGGTAGATGTGTTGGGGAGGACAGGGTGAGATGTGTTTGGGGAAGACGGGGATAATTGTTGGGGAGGACAGGGGGAGATGGGGAATACTGGGGGAGATGTGTTGGGGAAGACGGGGAGAGATGTGTTGCGGAGGACAGGGGGAGATGTGTTGGGGAAGACAGGGGGAGATGTGTTGGGGAGGACAGGGAGAGATGTGTTGGGGAGGACAGGGGGACCCTAGACCCACTCCAATTCCCATACCGCCACAACACATCCTCAGATGACGCAATCTCATTCGCACTCTTTCCCACCTGTACAAAATGTACACCTATGTGTAAATGCTGTTCATTGACTACAGCTCAGCGTAGTGCCCACGAAGCTCATCACTAAGCTAAGGACCCTGGGACTAAACACCTCCCTCTGCAACTGGATCCCGGACTTCCTGACAGGCCGCCCCCATGTGGTAAGGGTAGGCAACAACACGTCTGCCACGCTGATCCTCAACACTGGGGCCCCTGAGGGGTGTGTGCTTAGTCCCCTCCTGTACTACTTGTTCACCCACGACTGAGTGGCCAAACACAACTACAACACCATCATTAAGTTTGCTGATGACACAACAGTGGTAGGCCTGATCACCGACAATGATGAGATGCCAGTGTGGTGCCAGGACAACAACCTCTCCCTCAATGTGAGCAAGACAAAGGGTGCGGCCCGTGGGGGCGGCCCGTCAGGAAGTCCGGGAAAAGGCGGGCCGAACAGGCCCCCATTAACATCAACAGGGCTGTAGTGGAGCGGGTTGAGAGTTTCAAGTACCTTGGTGTTCACATCACCAACGAACTATCATGGTCCAAACACACCAAGACAGTCGTGTCTTGACCGGTTGCATCACTGCCTGGTATGGCAACTGCTCGGCATCTGACCGTAAGACGCTACAGAGGGTAGCGCGTACGGCCCAGTACATCACTGGGGCCAAGTTTCCTGCCATCCAGGACCTATATAATAGGCGGTGTCAGAGGAAAGCCCATCAAATTGTCAGAGACTCCAGTCCCCCAAGTCATAGACAGTTTTTTCTGCTACCGCACGGCAAGTCTAGGACCCCCAAGCATAAGACTGCTGAACAATTCATCAATAGGCCACCGGACTATTACATTGACCCCCCCCTGCCCTCAATTTGTTTTGCACACTGCTGCTACTTGCTGTTTATTATCACTTTCACCCCTACTTTCACCCCCTCTTAACTCTTCTTGAACTGCACTGTTGGTTAAGGGCTTGTAAGTAAGCATTTCACGGTAAGGTCTACACTTCGGCGCATGTGACAAATAACGTTTGATTTGATTTCATTTGAAATGCACAGGCTGGCTAGGCTACCTATAACTTTTCATTCCAAATTATTGACTGAAATGAACCTATCAACATAGTGATTACATACTGTATACTGTGTGAATAACATTTTACTTTTATACTTTTTTAAAGGATTTTCTTTTGCAATTTAGTACAAAACAAAAAAACTAAGCTGCCAGACGTATGAAATTAAGTATTGCTTAGGCAAGACATGGGACAAGAACAGAACAACAATGACAGTTACAACAACAGTAAGCGTTCCTAGTCAGTGTTCACAGTCAGTCTCTGTCCAGACAGTCCAGAAACGGACCCCAAATCTTGAGAAACCTGCTGGAGGAGTTAGTCCTTAAAAAACAAATATTTTCCAGGTTAATGGTGGTAATCATTTCTGCTAGCCATCTACGGAAGCAAGGGAGGGGTGTGTGTCTTCCATTCTGTGAGGATATTTTTTTTGCAGCCACCATTCCAAACATCAGAGCCTGTTGTTCCTCATAGGACGATCTTAGAACAGACTCTGAGCAGCCAAAGGACGATCTTAGAACAGACTCTGAGCAGCCAAAGAGAGCACGTTCTGGGTCAGGTTCAATGGCCCTCTCATATACCTTTGAATACCAATCAAAGATGTTCCTCCAAACATTATTAAGTAGGAGGCAAAGTGGGGAGTGGGGAGACCTGGGGCGTAATTTTTATGTAATTTGTAAATGGGAGAGATTGAATTGATTATAGACTTGACTTCCATATTTAGCCACAGGGGGGCAACCATGTCCAACTTATCAGGGAAACCCCAGTTGCCAGTACTTTAATGCCCTGGCATTTGCAGCCCAGTAGTAATGCTTAAAGATGGGTAGGCCTAACCCGCCACGTCCCTTGGGCTTTTGCAAGAGGGTTTTACAAATACGTTGGTTTTTGTAACCCCAGACAAATGGCAAGATTGTCGAGTCCAATATCTTAAAAAATGAAGAGGTAAGAACAATTTGAAGATTCTGGCAAAGATAAAGGAACCTGGGAAGAGAAACCATTTTATGGCATTAATGCACCCCATCGTAGAAAGAGGCAATATTTTCCAGCTCTCTATGTTTTGTTTTAGTTTTGCAACCAGCTCACTGTAGCTTGAAGATGAGCTTTGGATTTCTAGATATTTTTAGTCCCAGGCAAGTTGTGGTCATGCACCACTTTAAATGGTATCCTTTCTAGCGCACTTTAAATGTTATCTTCTCTAGCTCACTTGAAATGGTATCCTCTCTGGCTCACTGTAAATGGTATTCTCTCTGGCTCACTTTAAATTGTATCCTCTCTAGCTCACTTGCTGTCATGTTATCTGAGATACACATGAGATCACTTTTTCCCCAATTTATTGAATAGTCAGATAGTTTGCCAAATGAATTGATTAAGTCTAGTAGGCTAGGGACAGAGGCTACTGGGTCCGAGAGGTATAGAAGCAAAATCATCAGCATATAGACGAAATGCGGCTTTCTATGTTTCCTACTTTAACACCTTGGATATTAGGATGCTCCCTTATTTGTATCGCCAGGGGTTCAAGGACGACAGCGAAGAACAGAGGACTGAGTGGGCAGCCCTGCAGAACAGATCTATGTACTTCAACGGGACTGGATTTGTCGCTGTTGGTCAGAATAGAGGATGTTGGGCAGGCATAGAGCATTTTGACCCAGGCGATAAATGAGTAGCAAACTCCAAACCTAGTAAGTGCTTCGAACATGTATGACCATTCTATTTGGTCAAACGCTTTTTTGAGCATCTATCGATATAACAGCCACCTTGGAGCCTTTCCCATGATTTGCGTATAGAATGTTAAGCGGCCTGTGCACATTAGAAAAAGAGAACCTGCAGGTGATAAACTGTCTGATCTGGAGGAATAATGTTTGTTACATGTTTATTCAACCTATTAGCAAGCACTTCAACCTATTAGCAAGCAATATAGCAATGCTATAGGTCGATAATATGCAGGATCTCTTCAGTCTCTGCTTTTTAATTTTTTTTTTAACCAAAGGCAAATATTGGCTTCATACAACGATTTCGGCAAAATATAATTTTCTGTTGAATCAGTGATCATCCTGAGTAAGAGGGGAGTGAGAGAATCACTGAATGTTTTATAGAATACACAGCCAAAACCACCAGGGCCTGCATTCTTTCCCGGTGGGAAAGCTTTTATTGCCTCAGATATTTATTCTGTTGTGAAAATATTTGGCACTATCATCAAGTTTTGGCAGGCTGATGGAATCAAAGAAGGCTGATACATCAGAACCAGAAGCATTGTATCTGGAAGACTATATCTCTGAGTAAATTTCTTTGAAGCAGTTGTTTATCTCTTTAGGATTTGTCAGAAAGATGTCCACCCCAGACCTGATTTGATGGATTGCTCTACTAGCCTGTGTGCCCTTTAGTTGTCTAGCCAACCACCTTTCCGGTTTGTCCCCTAGCTCAAATAGTTTTTGTCTCAGCTTTAATAGTAGGTTACTGACCTGAGAACCAAGAATAACATTGTGTTCATATTTTAATTTCAAAATATTGTTGTAGTCAACCTGAGAGAGTGAAGTTCTGTATGCCTCCTCCAAAGCTGGGAGTTTTTTTTCTATCTCTTCCAGTCGCATGCGATTCCCTTTTTTTTAATGGCAGACTCATATGAAATAATATGACCTCTCATAACCACATAAAAGTTTCCCATAGTGTAGATTCCGACACCACTCCTGTTTCATTAGTCTTGTGGAACTCATTCATCTTGGCTGTCATACAGTCAATGAATGCTTGGTCTTGAACAAGGAGGGGTTAAAACGCCATCTGTTTTGGTGAATAAAGATTGAGGGACAACATAATTGGACTGTGGTCACTTTTTAAGATGCTTTGGCATTTCGAATTGAGCACATTGGGTATCAATTTGGAATCTATTAGGAAGTAGTCGATTCTAGTATAAGTCTTGTGAACATGAGAGTAGAATGAGTGAGTCTTTGTCTGTGGGATGTTGCACTCCAGATGTCCACTAGATTCCTGTGGGATGTTGCAATCTCCAGATGTCCACTAGATTCCTGTGGGATGTTGCACTCCAGATGTCCACTAGATTCCTGTGGGATGTTGCAGTCTCCAGATGTCNCTAGATTCCTGTGGGATGTTGCAATCTCCAGATGTCCACTAGATTCCTGTGGGATGTTGCACTCCAGATGTCCACCAGATTCCTGTGGGATGTTGCAATCTCCAGATGTCCACTAGATTCCTGTGGGATGTTGCAGTCTCCAGATGTCCACCAGATTCCTGTGGGATGTTGCAGTCTCCAGATGTCCACTAGATTCCTGGATTTGATTAGATTATTTAGAACCTGGACAGAGGTGATATTTGGTGGAGTACGTGTAGACAGTCTGTCAAGATACGGTTCAAGGTTACGATTAAAATCGCCTCAGATTATTAGATTTGTGGTACTAAGATCTGGTAGTGTGGGTCATCAATGTTTGGGCCATAGACGTTCAATAGGGTGACAGGGAAAGAGTTCATCTTCCCTGATACTATGATGTACCTACTGTGTGGGTCTGTAGGCATGGAGGAGAGTTGAAAAAGGGATGTTTTTACGAACAGAGAATAGCAAAACCTCTAGCCTTGGAAGAGAAGGGTGATATATAAACTTGAGAAATCCAGTTGGATCTCAGATGCTGATGCTCCGTGCCTTTTATGTGCATTTCTTGCAGGAAAATTATGTCAGCAGCAATTGATTTCAAGGGCTTAAATACTATAGGCCTTTTGAGCACGTGCCCGTGACTGTGCACATTCCATGAGACTAATGAGACACCTTTAACATCTGACTGATTCCCATGATCGTTTCCTTGCGTTGATATCCAAGGGCATTTCACATAAAACATCTTAAACATGTACAAATTAAAATGAAACTTGTCATGGTCTGCATCACATCTCGGGAATGCGCTCCGTTGCTCCATCACCTCCATGGTGTAGTCGGGGAAGATGAGAACCTTCTGGCCTTTGTATTCCATAGCTCGCTGTCGTCCAAGTTGTAGAATGAGCTCTTTTTCCTGAAGGTTATGTACCCTTGCGTTTTGGTGCGCGGCTTGGCAAGTGGTGAGGGCTTTGACTGTAGAGAGCGGTGTGCACTGTCAATGATGAGGTGCTTTGGAAAGTTGTCATCTCCCAGCAGCTTGGGAATGAGCTTGGACACGAACTCTGTGGGTTTCCCTTGTTCTTCGTCCTCCAAAATCCCCACAAGTTTGGCTTGGAGCGTCTTGTTCTTCTTTTAAGCTGCAAAGGTGGTTTCTAGGCCTCCGATCCGGGTGTCATGATCAGACAGGGCCTCATTGTCTGTGTCCATGCGGCCCATCAGTTCAGTCTGTGCTGTCTTTAGAGACTCAGACTTTGTTTCGAGCCTGTCAAAATGATTGTTGATAGTTTTTATTACAGCCTCTTTCATTTGTTGACACATTGCCATGGCAGAATCTTGTTGCTGGGTTTCTGGAGAGCTGTCGTCATCAATACTCAAAATGGCGCTAGCTGCTGCCTGTTGGGCCTGGGCCTTTGTCTACTTTGTTGGTTATCTTAGCCATATTTCACTATTTTGCTGCTAGTTAGTGCCTGGAGAATATACTAAACAACATGTATATTGGGCAAACTTGGAAATAAAACTGTAAAAATGAAAGATTAAATAATTCTCAGAGAGGACATCTGAAGGAACGCTTCTATGCGCCCCCCCTCTTTTGGGATACATTGACTTTAATACAAAACCAAGGAGGCTCATGGTTCTCACCCCTTCCATGGACTTACAAAGCAACACCTCACGGCACAACGCCTCTCCCCTATTTAACCTAGATAGTTTGTGTGTATGCATTGATATGCAGGCTACGTGTGCCTTTTTTTGAGCTGTTCTTGTCCATTGATGTTCTGTATTATGTCATTCTGTATTATGTTTTGTGCGGACCCCAAGAAGAGTAGCTGCTGCTTTTGCAACAGCTAATGGGGAACCTAATAAAATACCAAAATACCAAAGAGCTGTTGCGGCATGAACTGATATGTTGTCCACCCAGTCAAAGGATCAGAGAATGAATCTAGTACTGAAAGCATAAGCTACAGCTAGCTAGCACTGCAGTGCATAAAATGTGGTGAGTAGTTGACTCAAGAGAGTTAGACAATAGTTGAACAGTTTTGAACAAATTAAAATTTCTTTAAAAATGAAGAAGCAAGAAAAGAGAAAGTTATATTTAGGTGTTTACCTTCACTTAGCTAGCTAATGCAGCTAGCTAGTTTAGCCTACTCAAACACCCAGCTCAAACAGAGAAGGATGCTATATTAGCTAGTTGGCTATGGCTACAATCAACAATGTAGACTGTGTGTAGCAGTTGGCTTAAACACATTTTTTCGCCTGGTCAGACAGCTGATGTGTTGTGCACTGAAGTCCACAAGCGAAGGCAAAAGGTGAGAGGAGGAGAGAGCGTGGACGCGAGAAGGAATTTCATGCTGTTTGTATGTGGCTGCTATTAAAGTGAACTATGTTTGTGTCTGATCAGGGGTGTATTCATTCTGCCGATTCTGTTGAAAAACATTTCATGAATGTAATGAAACGGGAATAAACATACCTGATTTTGTTCAACAGAAACTCTCGTTTGCAACTGTTGGACTAATGACTACACCCTAGATCAGCTAGATGCAGGCAACAATGTGCAAGGTGGTATTGAATGTGTCACTGTCTGTCACCTTAATTAAAACTTTTTCAGGATCGGTGTCCCTTCCACGGGATGGTTGAGCTAACGTAGGCTAAGGCGATTAGCATGAGGTTGTAAGTAACAAGAAGATTTCCCAGGACATAGACATATCTGATATTGGCAAAAAGCGTAAATTCTTGTTAATCTAACTGCACTGTCCATTTTACAGTAGCTATGACAGTGAAAGAATAGCATGCTATTGTTTGAGGAGAGTGCACAATTTTGAACATGAAAAGTTATTAATAAACAAATTAGGCACATTTGGTCAGTCTTGACACAAAAACAGAAATGCAATGGTTCAATGGATAAGTCTAAAACTTTGCACATACACTGATTCCATCTAGTGGCCAAAATCTAAATTGCACATGGGCTGTAATAATACATTACGCCTTTCTCTTGCATTTCAAAGATGATGGTACAAACAAATACAAAACAAGGTTGATTTTTTCGTTGTATTATCTTTTACCAGATCTATTGTGATATATTCTACTACATTCCAATTTGGATTTGGGAATGTCACTTTAGGTGAACATTTTTAAAAAGGGGCTAATCCTTAAGAGGTTTAATAATTAATCTTTATCTTGACCTGTGCACCTACGTTGTAAACATTAATTCATAGGCTAGGTTGTAACAACCTCATGATGAATACAGGGAAAATTAAAGTACCATGTAGTAGCCTAAACCTATCAATGTTACGTTGAGCCGGATGAATGGAATATGAATGACAGTCATCCAATATGCTGTATTAGAAAATAGGCCATGCTCATGAAAAATAATCGTCCTCCCTCATCTTAAACAGGTAGCCTATCGATTAAGAGCTTTGAGCCTTTAACCGAAATGTTGCTGGTTCGAATCCCCAAGCCAACTAGGTGAAAAATCTGTAGATGTGCCCATTAACAAGGCACTTAACCCTAATTGCTCCTGTAAGTCGCCCTGGATAACAGCGTCTGCTAAATGACTGAAATGTAAACGTCACCGACCGCCACTGGTATTCACAGTCCTCCATCAATAATCGTTGTTTTTCCAACTCAATCTCCATGGCAACATGTGCTTGAACACTGCACATTGTTCACTCTGATGCCATGAGGGGTGCCTATAAAATGTTATTCCCCAGGGCCCGGGACTAGTCCAGCCATGCAAGGCAGAGGTCATAGTAAAACTTTTTTTATTACACTCTACCATGGAAGGCTGTGGTGATAAGAGACATGTCTCACAGCCAAGAGCAACGTGTGGGCAATGCTACTGCACACAATATTTTATTGCCTTTTCAGCATTCTCGGGAGCTAGCAGGTGTACAGTACCAGTCATCAAGGCAAAGGGGGGCTATTTGAATTCCCCAGGGTAGCTGTTTAGGCCCTTGCTTTTTTAAATTTTTACTAACAACATGCCACTGACTTTGAGTAAAGCCAGAGTGTCTATGACTCAGTGTTTAGTGACTCAGACTCACTAAACACGTGCTTAATTTGTAAATGTCTGTGTTGGATTGTGCTCCTGGCTATCTGTAAATAAAAAAACAAGAATGGTGCCATCTGGTTTTCTTAATATATGGAATTTGAAATTATTTATAATTTTACTTTTGATATTTAAGTATATTTTAGCAATTACATTTACTTTTGATACTTAAGTATATTTAAGACCAAATACTTTTAGACTTTTACTCAAGTTGTTTTTACTGGGTGTCTTTCGCTTTTACGTGAACCATTTTCTATTAAGGTATCTTTACTGTTACTGAAGTATTACTATTGTGTACTGTTTCCAACACTGCATTGGGGCTTTGACATTCCAGAAGCACATCCTGGAGCAAGTGGTACCCCAAAGCAGAGATTTGCAGATTTACAGTTAAATAACTTTCTAAAATAACTGTCATCCTTTGAGGGTTAGTAATGTATTGACACAGAATGCACTGCATTGAAGAGTTTCTGAGATGTATTGTGAACTATTGAATGATAATGAATGATTGCTTACTGTACCTTTCACAAGCCCCATAGACAACAGTCTCTGTATGATGATGAGGAACATCATGGCCCGGTCCTAGATGACTTTGTAGAGTGGTGTGAGTAATCACACTTGATCCTCAATAACAACAAGACCAAAGAGATGTGCATAGACTTCAGGAAGCGTACAACACCTACCTCTGCAACATCTATCAGAGGTCAGAATGTAGAGATTGTAGAGTAATACAAATATCTGGGTGTCCTCTTGGACAATAAGCTTCAGTGGAGTAAATGTACAGACCTGATCTACAAAAAGAGCCAAAAGAGACTGTACTTTCTCAAAAAGCTGGGATCTTTTAATGTTGACTGTACAATACTGACTTTGTTTTACACATCTTTCATTGAGAGTATTTTAACTTGTTGTATTGTTTGTTGGTTTGGCAATACCACTGTCAGCCAGAGAAATATGCTGAGAAGGATTATTACCACAGAAAGCAAGGTACGTGGAGTCAAACAGACAGGCCTGGATGAGATCTTTAAGGTCAGGGCCCTCCGTAAGGCTCACAATATCATTTTATACCCAAGCCACCCCCTGTACCCGGACTTTGAACTACTCCCCTCTGGGTGCAGGGATAGGGCACCCCTCAGCAGGAACTAGACAATCATTTGTGCCAGGTGTGATATCCCTCCTAAATATCCCGGGCTAATGTTCCTAACGACTCAGTAAGGCCAGCAGGCTAGTCTTTTTTTTTGTTGGTATTTAACTGTTATAAGAAAGTTGTATTGTCAATGTTGTTTTGTATTTAAACGCCACTTTAAATGTGTACATGACACTGCAACAACATTTCCCCATGGGGCAATAAAGTCAGTAAGTAAGTAAGTAGGAATCATTTCCTCTCCTTCTATCTTTCAGTTCTGGAGGGTTGGGAGGTGGGTGGACGTTGTGATCGATGACAAGCAATCAACAGTTGGCGACATGCTCATTTTTGTCCTTTCGAAAACTCCCAAGGATTTTTGGCCCGCCTTGATGGAGAAAGCCTACGCCAAGCATGTGAGGCCACATCAGTTGGTTATAAGACAGTGTAACAGCTCCTCATTGTCGACCTTAATGACCTGTCTTCTTCTGGCAGGGTGTGTGGCTCTTATGCAGACATGAATGCAGGGACCCCTTCAGAGTCTATGATGGACTTCACTGGTGGGGTTCACATCATGTTCAAGCTCGCTGAAACTCCACCAAATCTGTGACCCCTCCTGTTCAGAGCTGCCAAGTCCAAGTCGCTGATTGGATGTGGCACACCTCAAGGGGTAGTATTAAGGATTTCAATAAAATATTTACAGGATAGTATGAGTCATTTCGAGTAGTTGAAGTTAAGATTTGGCATTTTGATTTGTAAACACAAAAGCGATGAAGGTTTTGTTCATATTCAGCCTTGTCCTATTTTGTGACAGAAACCTCTGTACTGTTATGACCTGATTACTTTACCTATAATACCTAATGATCTGTGTCTCTTGTAGGAAACATCAGAGAATATGGTGGCACCCACCGGATTGCTGAGGGGTCATGCTTACACCGTCACAGGAGTTCTACAGGTACTGTACGGAACAAACCAAGACAATCTGAGGGAAACGCTTTGAAGGATTCTTCAAAGAACCTCTTTTAATGGATCCTCAAAGAAACTTTTGAAGAAACTTTTGGGGTTAATTTTTTAAATACTCCCCTATTATCATTGTTATTAATAATACGCATAACAATAACAACAATGACAACAATAACAACAATAATAACAATAACAACAATAACGACAATAATGACAATAATGACAATAACAACAATAACGACAATAATGACAATAACAACAATAATAACAATAACGACAATAATAACAATAACAACAATAACAACAATAATGACAATAACGACAATAATAACAATAACAACAATAAAAACAATAATGACAATAACGACAATAACAACAATAATAACAATAACAACAATAATAACAATAACAACAATAACGACAATAATAACAATAACAACAATAACAACAATAATAACTATACCGTTTTTTTTACAAACATGCACACGACAGTATTCATACCTTGGTTTTTGTGGTGAATGTGAATGAAAACAACTGTTTTGATAATGGTTTTCATACACACACCTTGTGCATAGTGTAGAGGACTATGGGATATTCATTGAAGAGGTAATGGGAGTAGGATGGTAAATGTGATCTGCATAACATACCAATTGACATACCTTTGTATGCCTCCTCGTCTGTATACCTGCAGACACAGACACAAAAGTGAACAGTTCAGTCATTTGCGCCCAATACAGCTAGCCTTCAACATAGTCTTATAGCCTACAGTAAATACACGTGTTCTTACCTCATTGTTGATTGATATCCATTCAATTGTTTTCGAAAGATTTGCACAAATTTTAAAAGAGAGATGGTATCATCATAAAACAATATCAATTTAGATCATACAAGGAAGAAACCTTACCTTAAATTGAGATCTTTTGTATCTTTCAGTTAAGTGCCTGCACCTGCTCTCCTTTCAAATTCAAATCCAAGTGTTTCAGTTGGGCAGTTAGGTTTCTGCAAGAACCTCCACCAACTAAGGAGGTTCCTCAATGAACCCCACCTCATATGGGGTTTTTGGAAGAACCTTTTAGGGGCCATTTTCAGTGCCAAGAACAGTAAGTTCTTCAGAGAACTTTGAGGATCTTAGAAGAACCCTTGTTGAACCCCTACATTTTTAGAGTGTAGATCTATTGGGTCATTCTAGAAGAAGAATTTCAACAAATACAGATATGTTATTGTGCCTACAATTAAATTGTCTTTGTTTTACTTTGTAACAGTAAGTAACTTTTACACAAGAACTAAGACAATGCTGTGTTGCTCTAGATAAGCCTATGCATACTCCCTGGTCTGTGATTGTTGCACAATTATATAACATAACAGACCAAGTAACTTTTCTTACTTGTTGCATAAAGACGTCTTTTTAGCATGGACAGAGGGGGAAGTTTCCTGCCTCATTCTTGAACACCAATGCGCCTGTTGCTGAAACCAAGAACTACCCGAATGCCTTGTGGTCGGAGGCCGAGCAGTTGCCATACCAGGCAGTGATGCAATCAGTCAGGATGCTCTCGATGGTGCAGCTGTAGAACCTTTTGAGGATCTGAGGACTAGCTACTACTGCAGTAGCTACTGAAGTTAGCAAGGGCAAACTAACTGGAGACAAAAATAAAGTTCTAAAACCAAGAAAATAATTTATACTCATTCTCTGATCCTAATCCTATGAGTGGATGGACAACATGTCAGTTCAAATCAAATCAAAATGTTTTTGTCACATGCGCCGTAGACCTTACCGTGAAATGCTTACTTACAAGCCCTTAATCAACAATA
>QNTS01003410.1:97658-129425 GCA_003317085.1 Hucho hucho | reverse complement strand
GATTGCGTCGTCTGTGGACCTATTGGGACGGTAAGCAAATTGGAGTGGGTCTAGGGTGTCAGGTAGGATGAAGGTGATATGATCCTTGACTAGTCTCTCAAAGCACTTCATGATGACGGAAGTGAGTGCTACGGCACGATAGTCATTTAGCTCAGTTACCTTAGCTTTCTTGGGAACAGGAACAATGGTGGCCCTCTTGAAGCATGTGGGAACAGCAGACTGGGATAAGGATTGATTGAATATGTCCGTAAACACACCAGCCAGCTGGTCTGCGCATGCTCTGAGGATGCGGCCAGGGATGCCATCTGGGCTAGCAGCCTTGCGAGGGTTAACACATTTAAATGTTTTACTCACGTTGGCTGCGGTGAAGGAGAGCCCGCAGGTTTTGGTAGCGGGCCGTGTCGGTGGCACCTTATTATCCTCAAAGCGAGCAAAGAAGTTGTTTAGTTTGTCTGGGAGCAAGCATCGTGGTCCGCAACGGGGCTGGTTTTCTTTTTGTAGTCTGTGATTGACTGTAGACCCTGCCACATACCTCTTGTGTCTGAGCCGTTGAATTGTGACTCTACTTTGTCTCTATACTGACGCTTAGCTTGTTTGATTTCCTTGCAGAGGGAATAGCTACACTGTTTGTATTCAGTCATGTTTCCGGTCCCCTTGCCTTGATTAAAAGCAATGGTTCGCGCTTTCAGTATTGCGCGAATGCTTCCATCAATCCACGGTTTCTGGTTGGGGAAGGTTTTAATAGTCGCTGTGAGTACAACATATCCGATGCACTTGCTAATAAACTCGCTCACCGAATCAGTGTATTCATCAATGTTATTGTCCGACGCTATGCGGAACATATCCCAGTCCACGTGATTGAAGCAATCTTGAAGCGTGGAATCAGATTGGTCGGACCAGCGTTGAACAGACCTGAGCACGGGCGTTTCCTGATTTAGTTTCTGTCTGTAGACTGGGAGCAACAAAATGGAGTCGTGGTCAGATTTGCCGAAAGGGGGGCGGGGAATCGCTTTGTATGTGTTGCGGAAGTTAGAATAACAATGATACAGGATTTTGCCACCCCAGGTCGCACATTCGATATGCTGATAAAATTTAGTGAGCCTTGTTTTCAGATTAGCCTTGTTAAAATCCCCAGCTACAATAAATGCAGCCTCAGGATATGTGGTTTCCAGTTTACAGTCCAATGAAGTTCTTTCAGGGCCATCGATGTGTCAACTTGGTGGGGGATATGCGCGACTGTGATTATAATCGTAGAGATTACTCTTGGTAGATAATGCGGTCGGCATTTGATTGTAAGGAATTGTAGGTCAGGTGAACAAAAGGACTTGAGTTCCTGTATATTGTTATGATCACACCACGTCTCGTTAATCATAAGGCATACACCCCCACCCTTCTTCTTACCAGATAGATGTTTGCTTCTGTCGGCGCGATGCGTGAAGAAACCAGGTGGCTGTACCGACTCTGATAACGTATCCCGAGTGAGCCATGTTTCCGTGAAGCAAACAACGTTGCAATCGCTGATGTCAACCCTTGCTCAGATTTCGTTTACCTTGTTGTCAAGAGACTGGACATTGGCGAGTAGTATACTTGGGAGCGGTGCGCAACGTGCCCGTCTACTGCATAATTTGTCTGGAAGCAAGACGTCGATGTCCGCAACGGGGCTGGTTTTCTTTTTGTAATCCGTGATTGTCTGTAGACCCTCACATACGTATCATGTTAGAGCCGTTGAATTGCGACTCCACTTTGTCTCTATACTGACACTTTGCTTGTTTGATTGCCTTACGGAGGGAATAACTACACTGTTTGTATTCTGCCATATTTCCAGTCACCTTGTCATGATTAAATGCGGTGGTACGTGCTTTCAGTTTTGCGCGAATTCTGCCATCAATCCACTGTTTCTGGTTAGGGAAGGTTTTAATAGTCACAGTGGGTTCAACATCTCCTATACACTTCCTTATAAACTCGCTCACCGAGTCAGCGTATACGTCAATGTCATTCTCTGAGGCTACCCAGAACATATCCCAGTCCACGTGATCAAATCAAATCAAATGTTTGTCACATGCCCGTCTTTCAGTGAAATGCTTACTTAACCAACAATGCAGTTAAAAAAAATAAGGATAAGAATAAGAAATAATAGTAACAAGTAATTAAAGAGCAGCAGTAAAATAACAATAGCGAGACAAAATACAGGGGGGTACCGGTACAGAGTCAATGTGCGGGGGCACCGGTTAGTTGAGGTAATATGTACATGNAGAAGCATTTCAAGGTCCTGGAGTGGCCTAGCCAGTCTCCAGATCTCAACCCCATAGAAAATCTTTAGAGGGAGTTGAAAGTCCGTGTTGCCCAGCGACAGCCCCAAAACATCACTGCTCTAGAGGAGATCTGCATGGAGGAATGGGCCAAAATACCAGCAACAGTGTGTGAAAACCTTGTGAAGACTTACAGAAAACGTTTGACCTCTGTCATTGCCAACAAAGGGTATATAACAAAGTATTGAGATAAACTTTTGTTATTGACCAAATACTTATTTTCCACCATAATTTGCAAATAAATTCATTAAAAATCCTACAATGTGATTTTCTGGATTTTTTTTCTTCATTTTGCCTGTCATAGTTGAAGTGTACCTATGATGAAAATTACAGGCCTCTCTCATCTTTTTAAGTGAGAGAACTTGCACAATTGGTGGCTGACTAAATACTTTTTTTCCCCACTGTAGATGCCTGTGTTGGTTATTAAATGAAAAGCCCAGAAGCTGTGGTGTCTACGGCAGGCAAGGATGCAGGCAGGGCGGCTTGCTGGCAGGGAGATAGAGAACTCTGCCTCTCCTCTCCTTCATGTTGGCTTTCTGTGGGCCACGCTAAAAGAGATAAATGTTCTGCTGCCTACTCCTCTCTCCTCTCCTTTCTCCTCCACTCTCCTCTGATCTCTCCTCTGCTCTCCTTCTGATCTCCGCTCTCCTCAGTGATCTCTCCTCTGCTTTCCGCTCTCCTCTCTGCTCTCCTTCTGATCTCCGCTCTCCTCTCTGCTCTCCTCTCCTCTCTCCTCTCTGCTTGGCCACTTTAATAATGCCACTTTAATAATGTTTACATATCTTGCATTACTCATCTCATATGTATATACTGTATTCTATACTATTTATTGCATCTTAGCCTATGCCGCTCTGACATTGCTCATCCATATATTTATATTTATATATTCTTATTCCATTCCTTTACTTACATTTGTGTGTATTAGGTATTTGTTTTGGAATTGTTAGATATTACTTGTTAGATATTGCTGCACTGTCAGAACTAGAAGCACAAGCATTTCGCTACACTCGCAATAACATCTGCTAACCATGTGTATGTGACCAATCAAATTTGATTTTATTTCCTCTCCTCGCTCTCCTCTCTCCTCTCATCCTCTCTCTCCTCTGCTCTCCTCCTCACTCCTCTCTGCAGCACCAAAGGGAACTCCGCTTTCTAGCTGTACATCTGAGAATTGGCACAGAACTATTTTGTTGTATGGATGACAGGAAACACAAGGAAATCAGGCTAATACAATCAGTCCAGTCAGAATCAGATGGAGGCTGCTTTCCTTTTGTGATGAAATTATATTTATGGGATCTGAAAGGGAGGAAAGTAGAGGGGGAGCAGAGAGGCAGAGAGATAAAGGGGGAGGAGAGAGGGAGAGGTAAGGGGGAGGAGAGAAGGAGAGGTAGAGGGCGAAGAGAGAGGGAGAGAGATGCAGAGGGGGAGAGAGATAGAAGGGGAGGAGAGAGGGAGAGGTAGAGGGCGAAGAGAGAGGGAGAGAGATGCAGAGGGGGAGAGAGATAGAAGGGGAGGAGAGAGGGAGAGGGAGAGAGATAGAGAGGGAGAGGCAGAGAGGGAGGGGGAGAGCGATAGAAGGGAGGAGAGAGAGGGAGAAATGAAGGGGGAGGAGAGAGGAGAGAGCCGCAGGAGAATTAGTCAATTTGTGTTCTCCAGTCAGTCTCTATCTCTCCTGGAACCGGTTTGTCTTTTCTTCTGTTCTGGCTGACGGCGTCTTCGTCTGTCACTGTGTCCCCAGCGCCTTGCGATAGACTGTGTTTCTGTGTGAGAACACAACCAGAGCACCACTGTGTGCAGCTGGGAGAGATAATGTATGTGTGTGTGCGCGTGCCTGCGTGTGTGCATGTGTGTGTGTATAGGGGATTATACTATGTGTGTGTGGCCAGGGCCAGCAGAGTCCTGCTTGGCAAACAGACCCACAGTACCTGTCCCCTGAGTCCCCCTCCATTCAACCCCCCATCCCGATCCTTGGGTTCTTCATCCAAGAACATGACAGACAGGCGTGGGCTGCTTCAAAACCATTTCGCCCCATTAAACATTGGCCCCCTTCCAACATGTCTACGTGTACCAATCCACCCCCTACCCTCAGCCTAACCAACCCATTAAAACCCTCCCAGTCAGCTGACTATTACAGAAGAAAAGGAGACAATGTAGACAATATGGTTTCCAGTAAAGAGTGTATAATTGACATGATATGCTGTATGCTATAGATAGTAGATGATATTCACCCAGTAGCAGAGCCTCTCTCTCTGATGTGAGGGCTCCTCTCATGGCTGCTTCACTCCTCCTGTCTCTGCTGCGGTACAGAGTGGTCGCACACCCATTCACTACCTGTAGACACACACACAATGCTGTGTTAGTCCTTATAGACACACAAATGCAATGGAAACTGATACTACTGTCACGACTTCCACTGAAGTCGGTCCCTCTCTTTGCTCGGGCGGCGTTCGGCGTCACCGGTTTTCTAGCCATCGCCGATCCATTTTTCATTTTCCATAGTTTTTGTCTTGTTTTACACACCTGGTTTCAATCCCACAATTACTTGTTCATTATTTAACCCTCTGTTCCCCCATGTTTGTTTGTGAGTGATTGTTTTATTGTATTGCGGTCCGTATTTGTGGGCTTGGATATTTTTGACGTTTGTTATAATATTGAGTAAAATTTGCTATATTTACTCTTATCTGCTGTCCTGCGCCTGACTCCTCTACACCAGCATCACACAGACGCATTACAACTACTGCTGCTGCTACTTCTGCATAACAATAGTTAGGTAGTGAAAGAATGGTATCAGCCCTCAGAGTCACTGGGGTAGTGTTATTTTTATGAGAGAGAGAGAAGAGAGGCGGGTGCTACTGGTGTTACTCCAATGGGATTCCCCTGTCTCCTTCTCTTCTCCTCTCCAGTCCATGTCTGCCTTTCACAGGGCACAAGGGACATACACAGTAAGCCACTATAAACCCTAACCCCTCCACACACAAACACTATTTTACTTACCCCCAATATCACACCCACCCTTAATGCATAGGCCCTCCCGCTCTGCTCTGAAGGCGTCATCAGACACGGACGTCTCCTCACACTAGCTGGCTGGGTCAATAAAAGCACTCAAGAAGAGGGTACAGAGATGTTGAGCGTGTGTGTGTGTGTGTGAGTACAGTATTGTGGTGTGTGTTGGAGCAGACTGACCTTCTCAGGTGTTTCTCCGTTGTTCCCCTCCACTACATCCCCGTTAGTCAGCATCTGAAAACAAGACACACAGAGAACAAGACACACAGAGAACAAGACAGAGACCAACATCAAGTACTGACCATTCACACTGGTAACCCTGGTAACAAGCAGAGGCATAGAGCATGTTCTTAGTAACGGAAGTAGGATCCAGGTAGCTGTTGTTTTATAATATACAAAACTATGTGGACACCCCTTCAAATTAGTGGATTCGGCTATTTCAGCCACACCTGTTGCTGACAGGTGTATAAAATTGAGCACAAGCCATGCAATCTGTTTGGGGAAGGCCCTTTCCTGCCCCTGACATCAACCCCATCGAACAACTTTGGGATAAATTGGAACGCCGACTGCGAGCCAGGCCTAATTGCCCAACATCAGTGCCTGACCTCACTAATGCTCTTGTTGCTGAATGGAAGCAAGTCCCCGGTGCAATGTTCCAACATCTAGTGGAAAGCTTTCCCAGAAGAGTTGAGGCTGTTATAGCAGCAAAGGGGGGACCAACTCAATATAAATGCCCATGATTTTGGAATGAGATGTTCGACAAGCAGGTGTCCACATACATTTGGTTATGTAGTGTATGTAGGATCTTTATACTGTATGGAAACAATATATCCTCCCTGAATGTTCTATCTATCTTTCTATTTGTTAATCTATTTATCCTCACTAGGTATCCATGTATCTGATTCCAGCTGAATACACTCTTTCTCCACAGGATCTCTGTTCTTATTGATGTTCCCATTACCTCAGTCCAATAACAGTCATGCAACAATAACAGTTAGCATAATCAGATAGAATCAGAAATGTATTCATCCATCCACTGGTTGTATTATTCTCACTCACAGTACAGTGCCTCTGGACTTGCAAAGTGTGTTTGCGTGTGTGTGTGTGTGTGTGCATGTTCTCTCACCTTGTCTCTCAGGGCTAGGACTTCTCCCTGCAGGTATCTGTGCTCGTCTCTAGCCTGCTCCAGCACCACCTCCTTACTCCTCAGCTGCTCCTGCAGACTCAGCAGTTGCTGGGAGGAGAGAGACACATAGAGAGAGAGACAGTTACACAACAGACCACAACACAGTTAGATAGAGACACACAGATTTAGAGAGACAGTTACACAACAGACCACAACACAGTTAGAGAGAGAGACAGTTACACAACAGACCACAACACTGGGGCCCCTCGGGCGTGTGTACTTAGTCCCATCCTGTACTCCCTGTTCACCCACGAATGCGTGGCAAAACACGACTCCAACACCATCATTAAGTTTGCTGATGACACAACAGTGGTAGGCCTGACCACCGACAACGATGAGACAGCCTATAGGGAGGAGGTCAGAGACCTGGCAGTGTGGTGCCAGGACAACAACCTCTCCCTCAATGTGAGCAAGACAATGGAGCTGGACTACAGGAAAAGGCGGGCCAAACAGGCCCCCATTCTCATCGACGGGGCTGTAGTGGAGCGGGTCGAGAGATTCAAATTCCTTGGCGTCCACATCACCAATGAACTATCATGGTCCAAACACACCAAGACAGACGTGAAGAGGGTACGACAAAACATTTTCCCCCTCAGGAGACTAAAAAGATTTGGCATGGGTCCCCAGATCCTCAAAAAGATCTACAGCTGCACCATCGAGAGCATCCTGACCGGTTACATCACTCCCTGGTATGGCAACTGCTTGGCATCTGACCATTAGGCGCTACAGAGGGTAATGTGTACGGCCCAGTACATCACTGAGGCCAAGCTTCCTGCCATCCAGGACCTATATAATAGGCGGTGTCAGAGGAAAGCCCATAAAATTGTCAGAGACTCCAGTCACCCAAGTCATAGACTGTTTTCTCTGCTACCGCACAGCAAGCGGTACCGGAGCGCCAAGTCTAGGACCAAAAGGCTCCTTAACAGCTTCTACCCCCAAGCTATAAGACTGCTGAACAATTAATCAAATGGCCACCGGACTATTTACATTGACCCCCCCATTTGTTTTGTACACAGCTGCTACTCGCTGTTTATTATCTATGCATAGTCACTTCACCGTACACACTACCTACATGTACAAATGACCTCATCTAACCGGTACCCCCTGTATATAGCCTCCTTATGTTATTGTGTTACTTTTTATAATTTTTTACTTTAGTTTATTTGGTTAATAATTCCTTAACTCTTCTTGAACTGCACTGTTGGTTAAGGGCTTGTAAGTAAGCATTTCACGTTAAGGTCTACACTTGTTGTATTCGGCACATGTGACAAATAAAGTTTGATTTGATTTGAACACAGTTAGCTAGAGAGCTTGATACAGTTACACAACAGACCACAACGCAGTTAGAGAGACAGAGAGAGAACCACACAGTGCTGGAAGGACAGAAACAACAGAGAAGATGATGAACACAGAGGAGACACCAGTGGCAGAAGGTGTTAGTGCTAGAGTAAGCAGGAACAGCAGTAAGCAGAGATGTGACTGTGTGTTGGTCTGTCTGAGTCAGGTTGTAAAGGGAGGGATTGTGATTGTGGTGGACAGGAGACTCAGAATACATCAGAGTCTCTAATGCTCTGTGTTCCAATGTACTTGTGCTATGACCTTTTGCTAGTGAAAGCACCGGCCTAAATACCTGCAGCAAATGATAGCACTGTATTGTATTTATGCTTTATCAATTACTCAGTAAAATACTTAAGTAGTCCTTTCAAGTATTCTTACTTAAGTCGTCTTTTGGGGTATCTGTACTTTACTTTACTATTTATATTTTTGACTACTTTTACTCCACTACATTCCTAAAGAAAATAATGTACTTTTTACTCGATACATTTTCCCTGATACCCCTTATTATAGAGTCATGCATCTTCAGGATGCCCAGCCCAAATTTTGAATGCTCAGGCAGGACAACTATTCCCCAGGTCATTGCTGTTTGTAACGTCTGCTTCCAACTCACACTCTCAAAAACGTACAGTTGAAGTCGGAGGTTTACATACACCTTAGCCAAATACATATAAACTCAGTTTTTCACAATTCCTGACATTTAATCACAGGGAATTTTTACTGTCTTAGGTAAGTTAGGATCACCACTTTATTTTAAGAATGTGTAATGTCAGAATAATAGTAGAGAATTATTTATTTCAGCTTTTATTTCTTTCATCACATTCCCAGTGGGTCAGAGGTTTACATACACTCAATTAGTATTTGGTAGCATTGCCTTTAAATTGTTTAACTTGAGTCAAACTTTCCTGGTAGCCTTCCACTAGCTTCCCACAATAAGTTGGGTGAATTTTGGCCCATTCCTCCTGACAGAGCTGGTGTAACTGAGTCAGGTTTGTAGGCCTCCTTGCTCGCACACGCTTTTTCAGTTCTGCCCACAAAATTTCTATAGGATTGAGGTCAGGGCTTTGTGATGGACACTCCAATACCTTGACTTTGTTGTCCTTAAGCTACTTTGGAAGTATGCTTGGGGTCATTGTCCATTTGGAAGACCCATTTGCGACCAAGCTTTAACTTCCTGACTGATGTCTTGAGATGTTGCTTCAATATATCCACATAATTTTGGTTCCTCATGATGCCATCTATTTTGTGAAGTGCACCAGTCCCTCCTGCAGCAAAGCACCCCCACAACATGATGCTGCCACCCCCGTGCTTCACGGTTGGGATGGTGTTCTTCGGCTTGCAAGCCTCCCCCTTTTTCCTCCAAACATAACGATGGTCATTATGGCCAAACAGTTCTATTTTTGTTTCATCAGACCAGAGGACATTTCTCCAAAAAGTACGATCTTTGTCCCCATGTGCAGTTGCAAACCGTAGTCTGGCTTTTTTATGGCGGTTTTGGAGCAGTGGCTTCTTCCTTGCTGAGCGGCCTTTCAGGTTATGTCGATATAGGACTCGTTTTACTGTGGATATAGATACTTTTGTACCTGTTTCCTCCAGCATCTTNCCTCCTGCAGCAAAGCACCCCCACAACATGATGCTGCCACCCCCGTGCTTCACGGTTGGGATGGTGTTCTTCGGCTTGCAAGCCTCCCCCTTTTTCCTCCAAACATAACGATGGTCATTATGGCCAAACAGTTATATTTTTGTTCCATCAGACCAGAGGACATTTCTCCAAAAATTACGATCTTTGTCCCCATATGCAGTTGCAAACCGTAGACTGGCTTTTTTATGGAGGTTTTGGAGCAGATGCTTCTTCCTTGCTGAGCGGCCTTTCAGGTTATGTCGATATAGGACTCGTTTTACTGTGGATATAGATACTTTGTACCGGTTTCCTCCAGCATCTTCACAAGGTCCTTTGCTGTTGTTCTTGGATTGATTTGCACTTTTCGCACCAAAGTACGTTTATCTCTAGGAGACAGAACGTGTCTCCTTCCTGAGCGGTATGACAGCTGCGTGGTCCCATGGTGTTTATACTTGCATACTATTGTTTGTACAGATGAACGTGGTACCTTCAGAAGTTTGGAAATTGCTCCCAAGGATGAACCAGACTTGTGGAGGTCTACAATTTTTTTCTGAGGTCTTGGCTGATTTCTTGTGATTTTCCCATGATGTCAAGCAAAGAGGCACTGAGTTTGAAGGTAGGCCTTGAAATACATCCACAGGTACACCTCCAATTTACTCAAATAATGTCAATTAGCCTATCAGAAGCTTCTAAAGCCATGACATAATTTTCTGGAATTTTCCAATCTGTTTAAAGGCACAGTCAACTTAGTGCATGTAAACTTCTGACCCACTGGAATTGTGATACAGTGAATTATAAGTGAAATAATCTGTTTGTAAACGATTGTTGGAAAAATTACTTGTGTCATGCACAAAGTAGATGTCCTAACCGACTTGCCAAAACTATAGTTTGTTAACAAGAAATGTGTGGAGTGGTTGAAAAACTAGTTTTAATGACTCCAACCTGTCACGCCTGCTCCCGCTCTTCCCCCCCGCCAGGCTGCCCTGCATCACGCACTCCTGCCATCATCAATTACGCACACCTGCCTTCCCTCGTCACGCGCATCAGCGATATTGGACTCACCTGGACTCACTCATCACCTGTTTATTACCTTCCCTGTATTTGTCAGTTCCCCAGCTCTGTTCCCCACTGCTGCATTATATGTTATTTGTCTGTGTTACCCGTGTGCTGACGCTGTTCCTGTCTCGTTCCATGTCCGTTCCTTATTAAATGTTTGACTCCCCGGACCTGCTTCGCCTCTCCAGCGTCATTCCTGTGACACAACCTAAGTGTATTTTAACTTCCGACTTCAACTGTAGATCCCCTGAACGCAGCTCACTTTCCAGCCAACTTTTCGTCTCACACTCTCAAACACATATATCCCCTAATCGCAACTCATTCTCCAGATCCCAATCCCCTGAATTCTGATCACCCGTTCACACACCTGTATGTCATTATCACACACTATTTAGTTCAGTTCTCTGCACCCCATCACTGTGAGGTATTGTTTGTTTTGTGACACACTTCTATCCAGAGCTCTGGTTTTCCCGTAATTTAATCCTCCCGTGTATGATCGGATTTCCTGTTATCTACCTATTACCTGATCTCCCGGATGATGTTACTAGCCTTTTCCCTGCCTGTACTGTTGTGTTTTTGGACCCCCTGTGTATGACCTTCTGCCTGCCCCTGGACCCAGCTACCTGCCTCCTGCTGTGGTCCTTTACAATAAACACCTGCTGCGCCCTGCACTTGAAACCAGCTCTCTGTCTCCCATCGTGTTCATTACACTGTTAATGAAAATGTTTTTTCAGTCAACTTATCTGGTAAAATAATGGTAAAAGAAATGCCTAAAAATACCCCAATCAATATACCGCATTGTCATCACTACTCACAGGTGCAGTATGATACAGGCGTAGATGATGGAATGTTGTAACTGCTGCATATTGCTGTAGCAGGTGTGTGTGTGTGTACCTGTTGCATGTTGTGCATGCTCTGCTGCAGCAGGTGTGTGTGTGTGTCAGGGAAGTGTTCAGGGTCGTCAGGGCGGCAAGCCTTGCCTTGCTCCTTCCTCAGCAGCTCCACCTCGTTCCTGTAGGCGTCCAGCTGCCAACGCAGAGAGTCATTCTCCTCCCTCAGAGAGGCCCCAGACTGGCCACACACACCTGGAGAGGAGGAGGGGCGAGACGGTTAGAGACAAGACACACAGACCTGGAGAGGAGGAGGGGAGAGAAGGTTAGACACAACATACACACACATGCACGCACACACACACACACAAAGACCAGGGAGGTGTTCCAATGCCTCGCAAAGAAGGGTACCTATTGGTAGATAAAAAAAGCATACATTGAATATCCCTTTGAGCATGGTGAAGTTATTAATTACACTTTGGATGGTGTATCAATACACCCAGTCACTACAAAGACACAGATGTCCTTCCTAACTCAGTTGCCAGAGAGGAAGGAAACCGCTCAGGGATTTCACCATGGGGCCATTGGTGACTTTAAAACAGTTACATAGTTTAAAACTGAGGATGGATTAACAACATTGTAGTTACTCCACAATACTAACCTAAATGACAGAGTGAAAATAAGGAAGCATTTACAGAATACAAATATTTCTAAAACACGCATCCTGTTTGCAATAAGGCACTAAAGTAAAACTGCAAAATATATTTTTAAGCATGGTGGTGGCAGCATCATGTTATGGGTATGCTTGTCATCGGCATATGATAAAAATAAATGGAATAGAGCTAAGCACAGGCATAATCCTAGAGGAAAATCTGGTTCAGTCTGCTTTCCAACAGACACTGGGAGACAAATGTACCTTTCAGCAGGACAATAACCTAAAACACAAGACCAAATATACACTGGAGTTGTTTACCAAGGAATGTTCCTGAGTGGCCTAGTTACAGCTTTAAATTAAATCGTCTTGAAAATCTTGAAAATGGCTGTCTAGCAATGATCAACATCCAACTTGACAGAGTTTGAATTAAAAAAAGAATGATGTGCAAATATTGTACAATCCAGATGTGCAAAGCTCTTAGAGACTTACCCAGAAAGAATCCCTGCTGTAATCGCTGCCAAAGGCGATTCTGACATGTATTGAGTCAGGGGTGTGAATGCTTATGTAAATGAGATATTTCTTTATTTCCTTTTCACAAAATTTGCTAACATTTCTAAAACATGTTTTCACTTTGTCATTATGGGGTATAGTGTGTAGATTGGTTGTAACACAACAAAAATTGGAATAAGTCAAGGGGTATGAATACTTTCTGAAGGCACTGTGTACTTTAGCAGTCTGGTGATTTATGAGCTACAGTGGCCTGCCATCATTAAAAGGTGCTTAGGGGCTAGGGGTTAAGGGCCAAGGGCTAGGGACTATGCCAGGGGTAAGTTTGGGATTGGGCTCGTATCTGTCCTACCGTTTTCCTCCATGCGTATCTTCTTACAGGGGCTCTCATCCGAGTCGTCGTCAGACATCTCCATCTCCTCCTCCCGGCGAATCCCCATGATCTCCTCACTGTGGGCGTTCCTCAGCTCCTGTCACATCACAGCACAAGGACCCCTCAGTGTCTCAGTACTATACACCCAGCCATATGCCTGTCTAAAAATGATTTCAACCAGACTGCTCGTGGTAATGTGTTCTAAAATAAAAATGATATAGGTTGTACCTTAAAACGAGTCTGTGGTGGAAGAGGATCAAATTGCCCCTAGACACTGATCTAACATCAGTTTTGTGTTTCACTTCCCAACGGGTTATGGTAGGATTTAGTTGGGTAGGGTAAACTGATCCTAGATCTGCAGCTTGAACGCTTCATTTTTTCACATGAGAAAGACAGAGGAGCATAGAAATCATCTCATTCTTCCAGCTGCTCTGATAACTAGTACTGTCTCGGCTGTGAGGCTGTCTAATACCACCACTGTGAAATCTCTCCTCAGATAAAGTAAATATGCTAAACCAATGACTCAGCTATAGGAGAGTGTGATTGATTAATGAAAGAAGAAGGGAGAGAGAGAGAGAGAAAGGGAGAGAGATTTGGATGGAGGGCTTTGTTATGTGTGCCTGTGAGCACAGAAAGCCTCAGCTGCAGTACTGAACCAGCCAGAGCCTTTTTCCTAGAAGCTACAGTTGGGCATGAAGACGGAGGGATCCAATGGTGTTTAGAGCCGTATCTGATCTCATGATTTCTGCAGTGTCCATTATCAGTTTATATTCAAACTGTAATTTCATACTACTGTCATGGAGGATGTTGATAGCTAATTAATTCACAGCCATTTGTCATTCAGATAATCTATGACGCTTCAGGCTGCAGTGTTACAGTAATTACTTGAACTACTTGAACACTTACCAAGCATACTACTGACCCTTAACAAAGGATTTCACAAATGTGGCATGCTAGCAGACTCACTCCATAGTGTGTACTGTTACTGTGTGTCACTTCTTCCAAAGCAATGCCTTACCTCTGGTTGCTCTGACAATAGATATGGCATGATTCCTTTCTCACTGACTTGACTTAGAGACATGTACTGTATGAACGTAGACGTCTTAAAATATGAATTAGGCTTGGGCGGTATGCTGTACTGTATGCATTTTTTTTATGTTTGGAAAGAAACAGCGCCCCTTGTGTGCACTACCGGTAATACCGTATACCCCAGTATGGTACAGGAACAGTATGAAGGCATGAACATCTTGATACCGCCCAACCCTAGTATGAATGGTCACATTAGGTTAACATCTGTCCTGATAACTCTGGCCCCCACAGATAGGCGCCCTCATATTCCTGGTCATTACTTTCAATTCACTTCAATACATTGTCATGGTCTCCAAATGGCCAAATTAAAACCAAGGGTGTGTATGATAATCTGTTTCAGATCCAGGTTTTTGTTTAGTTCTAATGAAAGTGATAACTAACATTTAAACCATGGCATTGTTGAATACTCGTTTCTGATTGGTTTGAAGGGCATTCTAGAGAGTGCATTATTTCTCTAGAACGCACAGTATAAATGTACAGTATAATTCAATGGCTATGAAGTTCATTCTTACATGTTCTATTTTTGAGTTGCTTTTGAAAGAAAAAGTCAAATTGAAAACATTATTGGCATAGTTGAATTCGATTTTCATAATAGCAAGCTAGGATGATGGTTTGGTTAGCTAAGGTAACATATCTGATTGTTTAGTTACCAAGGCAACTACCGTAGCTATCTAGCTAGCTAGTAAACTTGCTAGCTAATTTAGTGGATGTTGTCACATTTCTACTGGCAAATTAATACATTTCTAGCGGCAAATATGTTAATTTATAGCCATGATATAAAAGGGATAATCAACTCAGGGCTCTATGGGTTCTATGGAAAATAATGCAACTCCGTGGAAGGTTAGTTCCACTCCACTAATGTGTCGTGGAACACACTTTCCATGCCGTGCACTATTTTTCAGAGAACGGATAGCCTCTCGTTAATTATCCCTTACATAATGAATATTCCAGAATGCTGACTCGTTGTACTCCCAATGAATTATTGATCTGAGTCTTAACCCTGGAAGTCTCTGTTGCCATAGCACCCACTCACACTTTCTAGAAGGTGTGTGTGTGAGTGTGATTGTGTGTGAGCGCGTGTAATAAAATGCATAATTTGGTGGATGCTTATATTTGTCCTATTTACAAGTGTGAATTGGGAATGTGTTTTTTGCATATCCCAACTCTCCCTGAGACACCCCCAGAGAGTGGGGTCATGGCCAGGGTCTGCCATAATAAACAGCAACCCTGGAGCAATTAGGGTTAAGTGCCTTGCTCAAATGCACATCGACAGATTTTTCACCTTGTCGGCCCAGGGATTCGAACACACAACCTTTCGGTTAACTGTTCCAATGATCTAACCGCTAAGCTACCTGCCGCCTCTGTGTGGGTGCGTGTGTATGTGTGCGTTTCATCGATGTGAGGAAAAAGTCTAAGAATGCAACTGTAGAAGAGAAACACACAGCAGCAGAAGATCAAAACAGCATGGCTGTCTGTCCATCTGTCTGTGTATCTGTGAGGCCACAGCAGTCTGTCCATCTGTCTGTGTATCTGTGAGGCCACAGCTGCCTGTCCATCTGCCTGTCCATCTGTCTGTCCATCTGTCTGTGTATCTGTGAGGCCACAGCAGTCTGCAACAACAGCAAAATGAAACACAGTAGGACTCATGTCAACCCGGCTAGAGTGTCTGTCTGTCAACCTGTCCTGAGGAGTCCAAACATGACAAGGAATAAGGGGGTAAGGAGAGAGTACCAACCTCACACTGCTTTCTCCAAATGTCTATGTTCTTGCGCTGCGCTTTAGAGAAATGGTCCCATGCCTTCTGCCTGGAGGCAGCGGTGAACACAGCCGTGATCTGCTCGACTTGGGGGTGAACAGGGGAGTCAAGACAAGACAAGGCTTTATGTAGAGCTTAGATCCTACTGCACCACCCAGGCACAACAGCACACAGAGGAGACACTAGGGAGCTTCATCCTGCCAGCCTGGGTTAGTAGACCCCATTGAATTTACCTGTACCACCCACCAACATATCATCCCTGTAGGATGAAAGCTTCTTATCTCCAAAATAGAAACTTTTCAGGAAATGTAAAAAGATGTCCATATTTTGTCATTAAAGTTGGAATCTCCATTAGGTGAAATGGCTCCACGGGTCGGCCCAGGCACATTTGTTATTGTTTTTGTTTATGAAAGGAAGAAAGGAGCATTCGGCCTCTTGGTAAAAAATATTGTTGTACATACTCTGCTGTTCTATCACGCGTGCAATGAAAAAAAAAGTTTGTTGTTCAAGGTAACGTCTTTGTTGACGTAATATCGCAAAAGGACGTGTCAGTTTCACCACTATGGATTCCAGCTTTAACGAACATACAATTATGAAACTTCAGAAGCTATTTTGAATGCATTTTCTTGGTCGTAGAGTCATTGGAAATAATTGAGTCACAAGGTTTTCATCTGACAGCGACGATATTGAGAATCATTGGGTGGGTTGTGATTTTGACACATAGTTTTGTTGGTTTGTAGGGCCTGATATGGTTAAATTCTGGTCATTGTATTACCTGGTGTCTCCTCCCCAGTGCTGAACAGTACTTACATTTCATACCTGCTGATTCAGTTCCATCAGGACTGTCAAAGACAACATTCTACAATGGGTGGCTGGCTTGTGATACTAAATGTTTTCATGGATAGAGTAGGTCTAGATATGCTTTTGAACTTACATAAAATGTGTCTTTAATTTGTCATGAATCATTCATAACTCTTTTAGGAAGTCACTGCAGTCATCACTATCCTTTCCACCAGTAGAAGAAGGTTGCCTTTAAAGTGTTGCTCTGTTCTAATTGCATACTGTCATACTCATCTTCAGGAAACAACAGGAGGTTTAAAAAGTGTCACTATTACTACTGGACAAGTTCACTGTGACCATATACACATTAAAACAACACCCCCTCATCATCCCCTCTTCTGGTGAGTCTGTATCTCTGGACTTTGCTTCATGGAATTTCATATTAAAGCAACACCAGAGGACTTTATAGCGCCGTTTTATTTCCCGGTGTTGAGCATAACAAATACGATTCAAAATAGCACAATTTAAACAGTCATAAGACGTTGATAAATCTTGTTGTCATCTCATTGTCTTTCCAGATTATATTTCATATCATTTCAATATCAGTCCATACTGTACATTGATATTGTTTGAGAGTGCCTGCTGGAGGGTTACAGTTCTACGATGCCTACCTGGGAGTTAGGTAGATCAGCTGGTCCTCTCCTGTAGACAGCTCAGGACACTGTACTGTACTTACCTCTGTCTGGTCTCTGACTACTGTCACCCTCCCTAACTACTGGCTTATCACTGTAAAGCTGTATAGAACAACTGGTCTTTAGTGCTATGTGAAAGGTACATGTAGTGCACTGTGTCTAGGAAGGGTTTATGAGAATAAAGAGTCACAGGTAGTGTATAGTGTGTCTAGTTAGATGCTTACACTGAGTCAGTATGGCCAGCAGGGCATTTTTAAACGTCTCCTTGGCTAGCTCCATCTCCTCCTCGTGCTGGGCCTTCTCACTCATCAGCCTCCGGACGTGGCTATTGGCCGACTGGATCATAGAATAGAAGTTATTGGCCGACCGCCGGCTGACCTCACCACGGTCGATCCACGTGAACAGGACTGCAGTCGCCTCACTGAACTTATGGTCATCTGTAGGGGGATGATGGGGGAGGGCGAGAGGAGAGGATTTAGGGTGAGGTTTTTAAACTGTGAAGCTGAAAGCCTACGAAACTGTACAAAAATATAAATGCAACATGCAACAATTTACAGTTCAGTTCATACAGTATAAGGAAATTTGTCAATTGAATATATTCATTAGGCCCTAATCGATGGATTTCACATGGCGGGGAATATAGATATGCATCTGTTGGTCACAGATACCTTAAAAAAAAGGTAGGGGCGTGGATTAGAAAACCAGTTAGTATCTGCTGTAACTACCATTTGCCTCATGCAGCACGACACATCTCCTTCGCATAGAGTTCATCGGGCTGTTCATTGTGGACTGTGGAATGTTGTCCCACTCCTCTTCAATGGCTGTGCGAAGTTGCTGGATATAGGCAGGAACTGGAACATGCTGTCGTACACGTCGATCCAGAGCATCTCAAACATGCTCAATGGGTGACATATGGTGAGTATGCAGGCCATGGAAGAACTGGGGCATTTTCAGATTCCAGGAATTATGTACAGATCCTTGCTACATGGGGCCTTGCATTATCATGCTGAAACAGGAGGTGATGGCGGCTGATGAATGGCACAACAATCGGCCTCAGGATCTCATCACGTTATCTCTGTGCGTTCAACTTGTCATCGATAAAATGCAATTGTGTTCATTGTCCGTAGCTTATGCCTGCCCATACTATAACCCCACCGCCACCATGGGGCACTCACAACGTTGACATCAGCCAACCGCTCACTCACACTACACCATACACGCTGTCTGCCATCTGCCTGGTACAGTTGAAACCAGGATTCATCCATGAAGAGCACACTTCTCCAGCGTGCCGGGGGCCATCGAATGTGAGTATTTGCCCACAGAAGTAGGTTACGATGCCAAACGGCATTCAGGTCAAGACCCTGGTGAGGACGACTATCACGCAAATGAGCTTCCTCGAGGTGGTTTCTGACAGGTGGCTGGTCTCAGACGATCCTGTAGGTGAAGAAGCCGGATGTGGAGGTCCTGGGTTGGCGTGGTTACACGTGATCTGCGGTTATGAGGCCGGTTGGACGTACTTACAAATTCTCTAAAACGACGTTGGAGGTGGTTTATGGTAGAGAAATTAACATTGAATTATCTGGCAACAGCTCTGGTGGACATTCCTGCAGTCAGCATGCCAATTGCATTCGCCCTCCCTCATTGTGTTGTGTGACAAAACTGCACATTTTAGAGTGGCCTTTTTCTGTCCCCAGCACAGGTACACACACCTGTGTAATGATCATGCTGTTTAATCAGCTTCTTGATATGCCACACCTGTCAGGTGGATGGATTATCTTGGCAAAGTAGAAATGGTCACTAACAGGGATATAAACACATTTGTGCACAAAAATACGCTTTTTGTGCGTATGAAACATTTTCTATTATTTCAGCTCATGAAACACTTTACATGTTGCGTTTATATTTTTGTTCAGTGTATAATGCCATGTACTTTGAAGAAATGATATTTCTCTTTCCTTCATGCTTCAGTGCACAGGAACAGAACAGCATGGGGAGATTAACTATCAGACTGTTTCATATCTTCTGAGTGTCTTTGGATGAGACAGTCTTCTGTGCATTTATGGGTTTGAATAAACAGAAACTAGTTGTTGAGTGAGCATAGCCTCTTTAACTATCTGTGTCTCGGTGGGCATTTGTTGAGCGTATTCTTCACATTTGAATAATAATTGAAAAGTGCCACAGAACCGCGTCCGATCGCATAGCGCAGAGTGAATTAGAAATTGTTTAATGAGCTCAATACCCACTGCAACACGACCTGAGAGCACACTGTCGCTTGGTTGAAAACACTTTTCACCGCCCAGCTCTAGTCCTATTCAAGAGGCAGCAGAGTGCAATCATACAATCATATTATAGAGAAGTCACATGAAGGTATTGCGGGCCAGCACAACACAGGGAATAATAGAAGTCTATTTCCCCAGCCTTTTCAATGAATAATCAAAGCAAAATATCTCTCTGTGTTTGGCTGTGTAATGAAAACCTTCTTGGAGAATTAAACATCTCTATAATAATAGCCAGTGGTGTAGTGGAGGGTAAACCTTTCTATATTTTGTGCAAGCGTTTACCCACCCATCGCTTGATAGGTGTGTGACAGACTCACACACATATAAACACGCACACGCTCTTGCTCGCCCTCTTCGCTCCCCTCCTCTCTCTCTGCCATCTGTTGTGACCAACAGTCAGGCAGTCTCTTGTGCTGCAGCCTCAGTGTGAAGGCTATAAGCGTCCCTTCATAGAAGCAGCTGTATGTGAGTTGAGAGAGAGAGACAGAGTAATGGCTGTAATGTGGTAATGAATATGATTAAGGTATTTACCCGCCTGAGAATGTAAAAGCATTACCCAGAGGCTGTTTGAATGAATATGATTATGGAGAAACAAAACACTTTCAAACACTGCTCTGAACAGAGAGCAGAGACAGTGGTACAGGGGGACAAGGAGGATCGCACAGAGAGAGAGAAAGAGAGAAGCAATATGAGCAGAAAGCACAGAATTGGAAAAAAATAAAGCATCAGCGATGGGAATGAGGAGACAGGACGACACATTTTCATCAGCGTGATGAAGAAATCTAGGAATTCAGAGCTCCAGGGAATGTGATGAAGGGAAGGGAGGGGTGTCCAATAAGGGGAGCATGACATCTCCAAGCCGTGACCCATTACATTATCATACGCTTCATTGAGAGATGATAGACGAAAAGACTGCTTGTATCAATGTGACTCCTCCAATAGTTAATGTGACATGTCTGTTCTTACTGCCATAGGAAAAGGAAAGAGGGAATTTTGATGAGGTGTTGTGATGCAGTTAGTTTCCTTCTCTCTCTCTCTCTCTCTCTCTGAATTGGAGATGCAGTGTCTGATGCCCTTTGGGCTTCTTCAGCAGAGAGAGAGAGGCAGGCGGGATGCACCATGTGGGGAGACAGCGGGAGGGGGAGGGTGAGGGGGTGGGGGGTGGGGTGAGCTGATTGATGGCTGATGAGATAGAGTGGGCAACAGAGTCAAACTCTCCTATCAGATGTCATAACACTAGCTCTCTGTCCAGGAAGGATTTCAGATCCACATATTAAGGTAATGCTACTGGGTAGGTTCTAATAACAGTGTTGAGAGTGTCATAAGGAAGGAAAATGATAACCATTACTATAATTCTCATGCAGAGAGAGGATGTGTAGAGTTTATTTTTGTAATCTAACCGTTTTCATATTTAATTACGTCTGACATTTCTTAATATCAATTTGACATGAAAGAGCAATGGTACATTGCTCTAAATGATTCGAAGACAATATTCATGAGAAGGTACATTATAGATTATTCCTATACTGTAAATTAGTACGGGGTCTGTAAAGCAGTGTGCAGCTCGGACCTTTACACACATTTATACACCACCATGGCACACCTGCAGCACACACACAGCAAGGGGCCAGCTGCTAGAGGCACAGCTGGACATAGTGCTAGAGGGTGGGGGTGACACACACACACATCATGCTCATTGGTCCACTCACCTTTCAATCTCTCCGCCAGCTGTCCCGCCTCATGCTCGGAGAAGTGCATGATGGGAGGTGGCGAGGGCGGACGGAGGAAGTCTTCGTGGATCTTGCGTCGGTGTCGTTCCTCCCTGGCCAGCAGCCTCTGTTGACATTCCCACTCATACAGGTCGTCTCTGGCCTGAGCAAAGTCCACGTGCATCCTCCCTGAGTCCTTCTTATCTGTACTGGAGCCGATACGCATCCGGTAGCCTGGGGCAACATGGCAGTTAGCGGTCAGATACACTAAACACAACCACACAGATACATTCAACACACAGACAAACACACAGCACACAAATTGTGTATACAGTCATGTAAACTCATACTCATACAGTCAGATAAAATCAAAGTATAAAGTATTACAAATGCCTACATTCTCTACACCACGTACCACCACAAAGACCATTAGCAAACCAAAAGGACGAACTCTACATTTTCAACTATTCATAATGTTAAAATATTCTCTAGTCCTCATCCATATTCACACCTCCAGCCTGCATAGCTACAATCTATTTCGTTCACCTCCAGCCTGCATAGCTACAGTCTATTTCGTTCACCTCCAGCCTGCATAGCTACAGTCTATTTCCTTCACCTCCAGCCTGCATAGGTACAGTCTATTTCCTTCACCTCCAGCCTGCATAGGTACAGTCTATTTCCTTCACCTCCAGCCTGCATAGGTACAGTCTATTTCCTTCACCTCCAGCCCGCATAGCTACAGTCATCATTTCATTTCTCTCTTCTGCTTCAAGTGTTAAACCTCAGGACACAAGATCGCTGTTTTAACTCCTCTACAGTGTTCATAATGTTAATGCATACCCTATTAAAACGGATTACTTTAAAACTGCTGCAAACATATACAATAGTTATGCTGACCACTGACCAGAGAGGTAGAGGATTGTGTCTATATGTTGTGTGTATAGTATAGCATTTGCATGGTGTAGTATAGTATACAATACTGAAGTACAGTATAGCATAGTAAAGCATACAGTAGTATAGTATAGTATAGTATAGTATAGTATAGTATAGTATAGTATAGTATAGTAAAGTATACAGTAGTATATTAAAGTAAAGTATAGTATAGTATTGACCGGAGAGGTAGACAGCATTGTTTATAAGTTGTGTGTATAGATATAGTATTGGTATAGTATAGTACTGACCAGAGAGGTAGACAGCATTGCATATAAGTTGTGTGTATAGATATAGTATTGGTATAGTATAGTACTGACCAGAGAGGTAGAGGGACTTATCCACCATGAACTCTTCACTGAAGCGGATGTGACAGAAGTTTTTCTTGCTCTTCCTGATAGCGATTATCTCACCACACTGATCAAACACCTCCCTGATGATCTCCTCGCTGGCATTCTCCGGCAGACCCCCCACAAACACCGTCTTACACCCTGGGGGCCGCTCCCGTGTTGACGGAGGAAGCAGGTCTGGAACGTCATACATGCTCAGGTCACATCTAATTGCAATTCTTGTGACCATATTACGGACAGTCAATATATGAACGCATTTATACCCATTTAGAAAAGCATGCAAGAGTGTGTGCGTCCGTGTGTGTGTGCGTGCACATGGGTTTGTGTCGGTACGTGTGTGAGTCTTACTGGGGTTCTGAGGGAACAGGGTGCAGCTCTGGCAATGGATGATCTCCTTGATGATGGGCATCTCAGGGGGACCAGGGGGAGGAGGGACCAGGCTGATACCTGCAATCATGGGGTTGATGGGAGCTAGGAGACCCAACCCTGGGTCAAAGCCCTGGATACAGAGAGAATCTGGAGGAGAGAGAGAGGAGAAGGAAAGTTAGTCTGGATGAGAGGAGAGGAGGGGAAGTGAGAAGAAGAGATGTACAATGAGACCCAGCCCTTGGTCAAAGCCTGGATATAGGTCGAATCTGGAAGAGAGAGAGAGACAGAGACAGACATGGACACAACCTATTCATATCTTCAGAACACAACAAATGAGAGTGGTAGAATGGACAAGACATCAGCAGAACTCTCCCTGGCTGCTTTTCTCAGGTCTTAGAGAGAGAACAGACACTGATCTAGATTAGAGTAGAAACCAATCTGACTGCAGCTGTCACACAAGCCTGTCGCTACTGTGAGGATACAAATAGTCATGGATACAGATATAAATATCCGAATGTAGAATCGCAACTTCATATCTATGAAATCATCAATCAAGTCCTCACTGCAGATTGAAGTTTGTCAGCAGAAAGTGAGTGTAAATAGTGTGTGTAGGAGTGACAATGATTCTATGTGATGCTGTCAGAAAGATTCCAGTGCTCAACTTAAGTCCCTACACTGCAGTATTTGCTGTTCTAAAGAGGCTGCAAAGCAAATAAGTCCTGCTTCTATACTGGCTGTATCTGGCGAAGCCTCGAAGAGAAAGTGTCTGGCGCTGTGAATAAGTCAAGTGTGTTTTATTACAGAGAAAGAGTTTTTAAGAGAAGCTGCAAGTCCTTGAGGCTGGAGAGAGAAAAGAGAGAGAAAATACATCTGGAAGATTATCGCCCATAAATCTCCCGAGTCACAATCATGTGTAATCTGAGATTGTGTAGATCTGTGGAAAACTCATTCAAGTCTTCTCTGTGTAATCCTAAAAGGTAAATGATATGTATCCTCTCCCCACATTCATCATCAGCTAATGCTGTTTCTCTTTTCCCCTCCTGGTGAAAATAATTCAAGGCCGTTAGTTTTTCCTCCCTGGCCCAGGCCATACTCTGTTAACGTCTGCTAGGGGGAGAGAGTTCACACCTTGTTTTTGTCATCATTTAATTTCTCTCTCTCGCTCTTTTCCTTTCCTCCCTCACTCTGTTCTCTCCCCTCAGCAGGTTTGTGTGAGCGGCCACTGGGTTTGCTAGGCTCTGGATCTCCCCTCAGGAAACAGCTGCTCTTAATTACCGTGAAGGTGAGATGTTATCCATCACACACACTCTGTAACCCCCATTAGCTTTCTCCTCCTCTTCTCTCTCAATCTCTTCTTTTTCCCTTCCCTCTCTCCCCCCCAGTCTCTGAACTGTCCCCGAGTGTCTCTTTCCCTCTCTCGCTGTCATTCCAGATCTCTCCATCTCTCTTTCTTGAACCTGAGCTCTGTTCTCCAGGAGGATATCAGCATTAATCTGTCTTTCCCTTGGCTCTTAGGAGGGCGGATCCAATCCAGCCGTCCAGCCCTGCTGTCTCTTAGCTGATTGAGGAGGAGAAGGACTGTACAGTACTGACCCAATGGAACCACTGGTCTGGTTCTTTCCTTCCTTCTTTTCCTCACGTAATCCCAGATCTGAGAGGGTTGGATAGGGTGAAACCAATCAAATCAGCCAGTCAATGCAGTGATCTTTTTCCCCCAGTGTAATAACAGTCCTACATCGCCTTCAGAAAGTACTCACACCCCTTGATTTATTCCACATGTTGTTGTGTTACAGCCTGAATTTTTTATTGATTAAATTCAGAATTTTGTCACTGACCTACACATAATACTCCATAATAATAAAGTGGAGTTATGTTTTCCGAAATTGTTACAAATTAATACAAAATTAAAAGCTGAAATGTCTCTGAATTTCAAACACAGATTCAACCACAAAGACCAGGGAGGTTTTCCAATGCCTCGCAAAGAAGGGCATCTATTGACAAATGGGTACAAAAAAAAGCAGACATTGAATATCCCATTGAGCATGGTGAAGTTATTAATTACTCTTTAGATGGTGTATCAATACACCCAGTCACTACAAAGATACAGGCATCCTTTTAGGATTCCCACACACATACACACACACAAACGCAGGGACGCACACACACACACACACACACACACACACACACAGACATACACACACACTTTCTTTCTTTATTGTGACATTATTATGGAATCGTGTTTTTCTAACAAATTCTGATCGCAGAATACTTTTGAAGGTAGGCGGGGCACGTGATGTCACCGCGTAACTATAAAGCTCCAATCCACGTTTCATTCTAAATGCCTAGGCCTACTGCTTGCAAAATACATTTGTAAAAAACTGTAAAAAATAGGTTTCTTTGCAGGACAAGGATTGTCCTTACTTTCAAAAATGCCAGATTTTTTTTAATGGAATTTTAAAACACAATCTACCTGCAGTGAAGCCGCTCATCATTTACATCACATTCCAGTCATCTAGCAGAAGATCCCATCCAGAGTGACCCACAGGAGCAACCAGGGTCAAGCGCACCGCCCAAGAGCACATCGGCAGATCCCCCACCCAGTCGATTCGGGGGCCCGAACCAGCCACCTCTCAGCCACGGCCCAACGCTCCCAACCAAATGCCTGAATTGCTTCGCCTTGCTTTTCTGGTTGGCTGGCAAGTTTCACTTCCAATTATTTCAGATTTACTGGAGTGCAAGTTTTACCATGGCACAGACCGTGACGATACTTTGGCACATATGTGTAAATTATTGCATTCTTTCCATACTGGCTTTCGCAGGCTACCTGAGACATGAAACAGCTAAATTTTTATTAGACACTGTAGGGTTTTTCAGAAACGTTTTTTGGGGGTGTGACATCATTACGTCCATCTGTTTTGATCGACACACAATAGTTAAATGGAAATGCACCCTAAACTGAAATTGATGCACCTATTTCTATGCGAACTTTCTAAATGTCTACAAAAAATCACTGCACAAGTTAATAGAAACATAGTTATGACTTGGGTGGCTGGAGTCTTTGAAAATGTTTAGGGCCTTTCTCTGACACCGCCTGGTATAGAGGTCCTGGATGGCAGGGAGCTCAGCCCCAGTGATGTACCCTCTGTAGCGCCTTACGGTCGGATGCCAAGCAGTTGCCATAACCAGTGGTGATGTAGCCAGTCAAGATGCTCTCAATGGTGCAGCTGTAGAACCTTTTGAGGATTTGAGGGCCCATGCTAAATCTTTTCAGCCTCCTATATATTGAAGATATATTACTGTTTTATTTTTCATCGATTTTTTACAAATGTTAGAATTTTTCCTCCACTTTGATATTAGTATTTTGTGTAGATCGATGGCAAAAAAATCTATGAAATCCATTTGAATCCCACATTGTAACGCTACAAAATGTGGAGAAAGTCAAAGGGTGTGAATACTTTCTGAAGGCACAGCTTCATTTAACAATAGATTTTCTCCAAACAACTCAGCTTTCCGGAGTTAAATCCATGTATTCAGTTGTTCAGGGTTTACACAAACTCAGCTTCCAAACCTCCCTGTGTACTTATATAATGAACTTTGCAATGCAGCTCTCACAATGACACCTCAGAGCGCAGGGAAGCTGCTATATATAGGGACTGATCACTGAGAATCCTTTTAGAAACCTAATGGATTTCATGAAACAAGTTGAAATTAAGTCCAAATAAAATGGTTGAGCACCTGTACATTTGGAGGAGCTTAGCATTTTTTATATAAATCCATAACTGAAAATATAATACCAGTGAGATCAGTGTGGTTAAACTTTAACCGCAGACTCACCAGGGATCATGACAGAAGCTAACACTATACGTTAGACATGTATAGTATTACAAACGTTTCCATATAATAGTCCATAGAGTGGTTTCTTGTGTTATATACTTGAATAACATAAGAGGAGACTGAGAACAAAACATACATATTTATTACAACCAGATGTTGGGGACATTTTAAAGCTGAGTGTTTTTCCAGCCCTGTCCTCCTTAGCTGTTGTAACAGTCTTATTGGTCTGGAAGAACCTCACTCGGCTAGTTCTCACAGTGTGTGTGTGTGTGACTGTCTTTCCAGTCCTGTCCACTTTATATATAATAATAATAATAACAATAATAATAATAATGTTATTGGTCGAGAAGAATGTTCGTTCTCTAAGGCCTGAGTGTGACTGGGTCCTCTTTGAAGTGCCCAAACCCTGTGTGTGTGTGTGTGTGTGTGTGTGTGTGTGTGTGTGTGTGTGTGTGTGTGTGTGTGTGTGTGTGTGTGTATAGGCCACCCGAGGCATTTTTTTCCAACAAGAATCTATTAAGCAAAGTCTCCTAGTGAGAAGCTTAGCTAATCATCCAGAAGCTCAGTCATGACTGATTTCCCAGACAGCTCAAAACGAAATGAACTCAAAATATACAATTCAAATGACAGAGCCTTCCATCTCAACTTCCATAAATATGCATGATCTGAAATCTGTTCATGAATTTTAATCAGCCGGATTTCCCTCTATCCTCGGTGACTACGCTGTCATAATGGTAATTACAATACTATGCACACACACACTCATGCACACACACACCATTAGCATCAGAGTAGAGACAGACATGTAGTCGGGCCATTAGAGAAGAGACCAGAGGTTTCAGTGTATTGTTCCTATCCTCAGTCAGCCACTCTGCAGGGAGGGAACAACGTCTAGATAATCAGTCTGTTATCTAGCTGCTGATGGGGACGCAACAATTAGAACAGTCCTACAGTGGGTAAGTGCTGAGGAATTGAGTACTGAATTTGGGAAATGTGATTATCGATGATGATTGTCAGAAGACAATGGTAGTCTGTGGGATTTGATTTGTAATATATACCGAATCTTAGATTATATCTTCTTAGGTCTTCCTTGTATAACTCTGAATATTGTATTATAAGAAAACAAAGGGGATTGTATGCACCTGAAAGATGTCTTCTATCAGCATACTTACCTCCTCAAACTATCCTCCAGCAAATAGACTAGAACACAGTTTAACATAGAATAATGACTCTGCTGCCCAGTAAAGGGATTGGCAGAGCTGGTTTGGTATAGCATGCTGCAGCCTGGATTCCCAGCCACAGGGATATACAGTATCTATCTATTCTAGTTCTATGGTAATCATTGACTGGCCTGCCCTGTGGGTGGAGCTGTAGAGGTGATGGAGGAATAGGATGCCATCATAGGAATAATGGGACTCTTGATGGAAGTGCAAAGTTCACCTGATACCTTTACGATCTTCTCAAACATTTCCAAACCTAGTCCATGGGGACTCTTTCCTTCCTTATGGCCTTGACAGTATTGAACAATTTGACTGTAGAATTTGTAAGCAGAGGGGATAAGGTGGAGGAGGGTGAGAAGGGGTGAGAAGGAGGCCTGCCAATGCCTTACCTGAGACCAGTTGCTGCCCGCTGAGGCCCATGGGTACGATGCCCAGGTTGTTCATGGCGGTGGCCCAGGCTCCGTGGTCATTCACCACGTGGTCATGGACACTGAGGTGATGCTCCGCCCCCAGGCTCCCCACACCGTCTGCTGCTACAAGGGACAGGAGAAACAGGAAGGTTAGAGGAGGAAGGAGAAGAGACCAGCTATAGTTAACATATTAGTGAAGGTGTAGTAGCCAGTATTATAGTACGTACTGCTGGCCATAGCGGGTCCTCTGTGGTCCTCTCTCTGTCTCTACCTTCCAGAGCTCTCATCAGAACCACAGCTCCCTCAGGCTGCACACCACACCAGACCAGGACAGGACAGGATGGAGGGATGAGGAAAAGACCAGTTGAATGGAGGGATGAAGTACTCAGAGACAGGATCCCATCTCCCCTCTGCTAAACTGTTGGGAAAGAGGAACAGAGTAGTTCCGCAGCTTGAATCAGTGTTTTACAATCAAATCATTGCAGATGCAGCTTTAGCACAATACAATCAGCAAGACATTGTTACTGACGTCCTATTTCCGCCCATACAGACAAACATTCACACATGTACACAGAACTACATGTCTTGTTCAATAGCACCCCTCTCTCTCTCGCACTCTCGCTCGCTCCCTCCCTCTCTCCCCTTTTTTCTCTCCAACTCTCTCTCTTTCTTTCTCGCTCTCTCTCCCGCTCTGTCAGACATACACACACAAACACCTCCAAACGAGACCCAGCTGACCAGCCCCTCAGTTGCCTTGACAACACGTCTTCCTGCTTTCTGTCAAATGTCTTATGGGCTGACCTTTAACACCTAACCCAATCAATGGTTGTTCTGAGAAAAGTCCCATTTCCCTGTGAAATGTGTCAGAATTCTGATTGATCCCTGATTCACATAAGGAGGTAATGTAGGAATGTGACACTGTACTGTAAGTCAATGAACACAGGACCCTATAGATGATTCTATTCAATCAAAATATGAACTTCATTTTTCGAGGAAAGGCTACCGGTATGTGATATTCAATACGTGTTGTGAGAAAGCATGCATTTGCTCCAATTCCATATTTTTATTTTGTGTTATTCTGGTTTATAGTTTCCTAAGGGGCTGTAGTTAGCTGCAGTGTGATCTGTATTCCTGTCACGCCTCCTCCGTCGTCTCAGACCACCCCGCAGTAATCATCATTATTCAACTCTGACACCAGGAAATCAAGTCAGACGCAACACAACCCAGCCGTAACTAAGATACAATCATATTAATAGTTTTTCATTAACAACAGTTTCTTCCTTTAAATAGCTCTGGGATACCTTCAGTTCTGTGGGTTTTGGAGCAAGGCCCATTTCTGAAACTTTTATTCCCACTTGGCTGACAAATACAGTTATCTTTGGAGTCACCTGCTGTATGCCAACACATTACTGTGTCTTTAGGCTGATAGGACCTGCCACTGTTCTCATCACAAAAACATTAAGAACACTGCGCTGCACTAGGAATAACAATGACACACAGGCACACATAGTGGACATTTTATTACAATCAGGCCAATAAGGGAGGTTGATGAATTTCAGGATTGCGAAAACAAGCCCTTTTGAGGACAGTCCCATACAATATCTTATAACATCTTATAACAGTAGCTCCAGTCATGTTCAGTATGAGGACTATGTCATTGTTGTGACTGAGCTTTTAGAAGCATCAGCCCACTCCAGATCCTAACTACGCTGAGCAGCTTTATACACAGACACCTCCATTTGGTATGCTGTTCCTATCCAAAGTCAATCATGTATCCAATGGGGCACAGCAGACAACATCTACTCTACTGTCACACATCAACACTAGGCAATATTTTATCCTCCAATGTCTGTCCTTCGGCTCTCCCTCTCCCTCTCCCTCTCACTATTTGTCTCTCTCTCCAGGTGGTACCAGCGTGATGCTGAGTAGTGAGGTAATGTAGCATCACAAACATAAATATATACACCTCCGCTCTCTTCCCCTCTCCCTCTGTTCCTGTTCTCTCGCTCCTCTCCACCCTGTTTTAAATGCAGCCTGATGGAACAGCTTACCCTCCTGACAAGTGACAAGGCTGTTTCTCTTCCCCCCCTCTCCATCATCCCCCTCTCTGTCAAATTTCTTCTTTGCTCCCTTTATTCCTTCCCCCTTTTCTCAGCTAAACCTCCTCTCCCTCTCTGTACACTCCTCCACCTCCTCTCCATCCCAAATCCCTGTTCTTTTTGTACAACCTCCCTCTCCCTCATTCCCTAACCCCTTCTCTCCCTCTGATCTCTCATCTTCCTCCTCTCCTCCTCACTCTCCTTCCCTTCTCTCTCGTGGTCGTCCGTAGATACCTAGCCCCACCGAGTATTTGCGCTCACTTTCACACAGCATTAAATATTCACAACAAAACACGTGTCCTCTTCAACATTCAGGAGCTCACTTGAAATCTCTGAATCTTTCACAAGCAGACGCAGCAACGCTCAGACCTAGAACCGCTGGGCACATAGACACACATACCAGACACACAACCACACACATACCAGACACACAACCACACACATACCAGACACACAACCACACACACTGAACACAAACATGGAGGACAGGGGAAAATGTTACATTTCCAGGACAGAGGTTGGCTCTGTTCCAAGCTCAATGTTGCATACTACATAGAATTAATCCATGTATTGGGCATGCATCCTAAGTGGTATGCTAGTATGGATAGGAGGGATTAACCCTAGATAAATAACAGGACAGTGTGGTACAAATAAATGTAAGATCTTCATTTGATAACCCTAATGCTGGAAAACAGGACATTTTAAACTTGTAGTGTATTTGAGGCTTTAAAAGGCTTCTGAAGCTTGTAATTTTCCCTTTATTTTCCCTTACGAAAAATGTATCAGCCCCTACAAAAACGTCCACGTAATAATTCACATTTTCTGTTGCTTCAGGATTATTTTTCTACTGTAGCAAACTGGCTCAAATTAAGATCCTACATCTGTAGCCCTGAACGGGAGAGAAGATCTAAATGTGCTCCACATATGTGTCTGGTGCATATCAGTCCCAAATGTCACGCAGGATGTCCATATTAAGAATAAAATAACATTCAGAAACCAACATTAGAGTTGTTTCAAATAGATTTGATTCCACAAAAGTCAGAGGTTCTCATATGTGCCCTGCTGAATTCTCCAGTGATTCCATATGTCAGGGAAGATTCCAAACGTCCCTTTGCTATCTTTGGCAGTTTGTCAAAAATGGCGGAGGAAAGGGTTCTTAATATTTACCACCGACTTCAACATTTGAATATTTTTCATTTACATTGACACATTTCTTGGAGATGACATTGGAAAAAGCTGTAACCCACGCGCATAAATGGTTCACTTCAGCCCTACTCTCTGCTGCAACACAGATCTCTCACACCCTGCTGCAACACAGATCTCTCACACCCTGCTGCAACACAGATCTCTCACACCCTGCTGCAACACAGAT
>QNTS01003410.1:69866-97632 GCA_003317085.1 Hucho hucho | reverse complement strand
ATCTCACACCCCGCTGCAACACACACAAAATATCTCACACCCCGCTGAAACACACACAAAATATCTCACACCCCACTGCAACACAGATATCTCACACGCCATAGTATGATTATCTGCCATCTCACACACCAATTTCAGCACTTCAATATTTTATTGACCCCAGTGCATATCATGCTATCCCTCTAACACTGTCAACGAGGGGTTCATAATGCATCATACATATATTTATAAAACATAATAACACACTCAGGATGCACAGGAAGTGTGAGAGGAAACACTCCTGTGCTCACACACTCATAACAGATCTCTCCCATATACACAATCTTATATCAGATCTCTCCCATATACACAATCTTATATCAGATCTCTCCCATATACACACACAATTCAGATCTCTCCCATAAACACTTATCAGATCTCTCCCATATAGACACTCTTATATCAGATCTCTCCCATACACACTCTTATATCAGATCTCTCCCAAATAAACACTTATATCAGATCTCTCCCATATAAACACTCATATCAGATCTCTCCCATATACACACGCTTATATCAGATCTCTCCCATATACACACGCTTATTACAGATCTCTCCCATATACACACTCTCATATCAGATCTCTCCCATATACCACGCTTATATCAGATCTCTCCCATATACACACTCTTATATCAGATCTCTCCCATATACACACTCTCATATCAGATCTCTCCCATATACACACTCTCATATCAGATCTCTCCCATATACCACGCTTATATCAGATCTCTCCCATATACACACTCTTATATCAGATCTCTCCCATACACAAACGTATATTAGCTCACATTAACTCTCAGGTCAGGAGTCAACATAATACATTGTGCAGTAAAGTAACTCTCTGTTAGGTTAGTTCATAGGCAGCAGGTAGCCTAGTGGTTAAGAGCCAGTAACAGAAAGGTAGCTGGTTTGAATCCCCAAGCCAACTAGGTGAAAAATCTGCCGATGTGCCATTGATCAAGGCACTTAACCCTTATTGCTCCTGGAAATCGCTCTGGATAAGAGTGTCGGCTAAATGATTAAAATGTCAAGTGTAAAAAGCCATGCTAGGAAAGCTGGTGCTCTAAGTTCAAACAGACCTTTGTACACAAAGAAATTGATATTCAAACAAAAAGCCCTACTATATTGACTTACGTGTCTTCTGTAGGAAACTGTGTTAAGACTGACGGTACTCCCTGTAGCAGTTGGGATATCAATCACTGCTCACAGCAAATGACCTCTAATAAAGACTTTAGAAAAGCACCATTAACCATAACGAGAGAGAAAAAGAGAGAGAGCAGAGAAAGAGTTAGGCAGAGAGAGTTAGCAGGGAGAGAGCAGAAAAAGAAAGAGAGAGGCAGAAAAAGAGAGAGAGAGAGAGAGAAAGAGAGAGAGCACTCTGTAGAGGATGGTCACAGAAGCAAAGCCAAGCTTAATTTAATCCCATTGAAACCATCAATTGAGTTTAGTGAGTATAAAACGATAGGCCATATCTCAACACTATATGATTCAATATACACTGAACAAAAATATAAACGCAACATGAAACAATTTCAACAATTTTACTGAGTTACAGTTCATAAGGAAATCAGTCAATTGAAATCAATTCATTAGGCCCTAATCTATAGATTTCACATGACTGGGAATACAGATATGCATCTGTTGGTCAAATATACCTTAAAAAAAAAATAGGGGCGTGGATCAGAAAACCAGTCAGTATCTGGTGTGACCACCATTTGCCTCATGCAGCACGACATCTCCTTCACATAGAGATGATCAGGCTGTTGATTGTGGCCTGTGGAATGTTGTCCCACTTCTCTTCAATGGCTGTGCAAAGTTGCTAGATATTGACGGGACACGCTGTCGTACACGTCAATCCAGAGCATCCGAAACATTTTCAATGGGTGATATGTCTGGTGAGTATGCAGGCCATGGAATAACTGGGACATTTTCAGCTTCCAGGAATTATGTACAGATCCTTGCTACATGGGACCGTGCATTATCATGCTGAAACATGAGGTGACGGCGGTGGATGAATGGGACGACAATGTGCCTCAGGATCTCATCACGGTATCTCTGTGCATACAAATTGCCATCGATAAAATGCAATTGTGTTTGTTATCCGTAGCTTATGCCTGCTAATACCATAACCCCACCGCCACCATGGGGAACTCTGTTCACAACGTTGACATCAGCAAACCACTCGCCCACACGGCAGCATACGCGTGGTCTGCAGTTGTAAGGCCGGTTGGACGACTGACAAATTCTCCAAAACGACATTGGAGGTGGCTTATGATAGTGAAATGGACATTCAATTCTCTGACAACCACTCTGGTGGGAATTTCTGCAATCAGCATGCCAATTGTACCATCCCTCAACACTTGAGACGTGTGGCATTGTGTTGTGTGACACAACTGCACATTTTAGAGTGGCCTTTTATTGTCCCCTGCACAAGGTGCACTTGTGTTATCATCATGCTGTTTAATCAGCTTCTTGATATGCCACACCTGTCAGGTGGATGGATTATCTTGGCAAAGGAGAAATGCTCACTAACACGGATGTAAACAAATTTGGGCACAGAATTTGAGAGAAATAAGCTGTTTGTGCATGTGGGACATTTCTGGGCTCAGTGTATATCTTCTGAAATATTTACCGGTTTAATAATAGATAAATATGATTACAATTCAAAGAAGATGTGATTACATAGTATTAAGAACATAGGCTAGATGCAATACATCTATGGGCGAGAACTAGGAGCCCTTCCTCCTGTGATGTGTTTGTGTTGGCTGTAGGCTGTGTTATGTTGCCTAAGCACCATTATTAGTTGATCAGGTTACTGATAATTATCCCTGTCTATTATTAGCTCTAAAACAGAGCAGCATCAGCCACTCATAGAAACACTACTCTACACAACAACGAGCAGAGAGAGAGAGAAATAGAGAGAGAAGTAGAGAGAGAAATAGAGAGAGAAATAGAGAGAGAAATAGAGAGAGCGAGAGAGAGCAGGACAGAGAGAGAGAGCAGAGAGAGAAGCCACGAGAGAGAGAGGCAGAGAGAGGCAGCGAGAGAGAGAGGCAGAGTGAGAGAGCAAAATAGAGAGGCAGAGAGAGAGAGAGTGAGAGAGAAAAAACAGTCTCTCGTAGAAACAGTATGCTACACAACAGCCAGCAATTATTAACACCTGCTACTGGGGTCAGAGAGAGAACGCACAGAAACACTTCCTGTTGTAACAACCATATGAGGGGACAGCTATATTACATGCCATACTGTTTCTGCCTTTATCTCCCCCATAGAAACAACGGTGACAGCACCATCAACAAAAAAACAGAAGGGTTCTGTTGCAGCTCTGTAGAAGGCTGGGTCTGTACTGTGTCAATGGTAGGTTACGGGGGACTCTTTGGGGAGATTGACCTATTGCTCACCTCTTGGCCACAGCACAGTAGACTATAAGATTACAGATTGACCCTTTCTCTCTCAGCTCAATCACCGTCAAGCCACTAACACCTCTGTCTGATCACAGCAAAATTACGTTGTTCCTCCAAAGAACAGACATGGAAACAACTACACATTCACAGTCCAGTAAGCTGTACAACCTCAGAAATTCATACAGATGGGCCCAAAACAGCACAGAAGAATACCAGAAAGCAACCTGTAACCAAAATATCCAAACACTCTTAGATAACTTTCTGGATACCACATACACTCACAGAAGGCATCAATTTACAGTAGCAGAAATGGCAAAAGAAGCACAACTGAAATTGATAAAAAATATATTAAATAAAAAGACCACAGATGACAACTGGTTTGATACAGATTGTAAAATTATCAGGAAAAAACATAGAACACTATCAAACTAAAAGCACAGAGACCCAAATAATTGTGAATTACGCCTTTAAAACTCTATACAAGTACACTCAACACGTACACTCAACACGTACACTCAACAAGTACAACAACAAGCAACTGACTAATTGAGGAATCCATAAACAAACAACTTTTGGCAAAATTAGAAAAAAAAAAAAAAAAAAAAAACGAGGAATTAGCAATACAAAATGGTGACATATCGACAACCCATTTTAAAAACTGACAACCCCGTTCAAACTGATGCAAACACAGAACAATGCAAAATTTATGAGAGGTTTAATGGATTACAAAAAGCTAAAAAGGACAATCAAAATCCATTGAACTCCCCAATTACTGACCAGGAGCTCTATAAGAAACTTCAGGCCCTCAAATTTGAAAAAGCATGCGGACCTGATGGCATCCTAAATGAGATGCTCAAATTCACTAGTGCAAAATTTCAATTGGCTATATTAAAACTGTTTAATTTGATCCTGAGTATAGTTTTTTTCCCTGACATCTGGAATCAAGGACTCAAATTTGACCCTAACAATTACAGAGGCATTTGTGTGAACAGTAACCTGGGGAAGGTTTTCTGTAGTATTATAAAATGTAAGAGTTCTAAACTTCCTTAATAAGCACAATGTCTTGAGTAAAAGGCTAATTGGATTTATACCATAACATCGCAAGACCGATCATATTTACACCCTACACACCCTGATACGTAGATAAACATGTCCACCAGAATAATACCAAAATGTACACTTGCTTCATCGACTTCCAAAGAGCATTTAATTCTATTTGGCATACAGGACTGTTTTACAAAGTTATTGAAAGTGGTGTAGGGTGGTAAAACACTTTACATAATTAAATCAATGTATACTGGCAATACGTGCAGTATCAAAATTGGCAAGAAAATTACATAATTATTTAACCGGGGCGGGGCCTTCACCAGGGTTGCAATCTGAGCCCTGCCCTCTTCAATATTAACATCAATGAATTGGCCACTATTCTAGAAAAATCCCCCTGGTGTTAGTTTCCACAATTCGGGGGGGTTAAATGCCTGCTCTTCGCAGACACATAGCCTACAGCAGAGCCTGGACCTGCTACAGCAGTACTGCCAGACCTGGGCCCTGACAGTAATCCCCAAAAATATAAAAATAATGATTTTCCAGAAAAGATCCAGATCTCAGGCAAAATATATAGAGTACTGCACACACTACAATTACTTGGGTTTAAAAATAAGCTCAGCTGGAGACCTAAATTAGGCAGTGAATGAACTGAGAGAGAAAGCACGCAGGGCACACGCCATTAAAAAACAAATTCAAATTGAAATACCTATTCAAATTTGGCTAAAACTAATTGAATGTGTCATTGAACCAATTACACTTTATGGCAGCGAGCTGTGGGTCCACTTTTACATCAAGATTTCACCCAGTGGGAAAAACACCCCATTGAAACCCCACATGTTCTGTAAGATTCTCCTACATGTCCAGAGGAAAACTACAAACAACACATGCAGGGCAGAATTGGCCCATATCCACTAATGATAAAAACAAAAACAAAAAGCAATTAAGTTTTGGAAACATCTACAAGACAGTGACTCCTTCTCATATACAGTTGAAGTCGGAAGTTTACATACACCTTCGCTAAATATATTTAAACTCAGTTTTTCACAATTCCTTTTTCACAATCCTAGTAAAAATTCCCTGTCTTAGGTCAGTTAGGATCACCACTATTTTAAGAATGTGAAATGTCAGAATAATAGTAGAAAGAATTATTTATTTCAGCTTTTATTTCTTTCATCACATTCCCAGTGGGTCAGACGTATACATACACTCAATTAGTATTTGGTAGCATTGCCTTTCAATTGTTTAACTTGGGTCAAACGTGTCGGGTAGCCTTCCACAAGCTTCCCACAATAAGTTGGGTGAATTTTGGCTCATTCCTCCTGACAGAGCTGGTGTAACTGAGTCAGGTTTGTAGGCCTCCTTGCTCGCACACGCTTTTTCAGTTCTGCCCACAAATTTTCTATGGGATTGAGGTCACGGCTTTTGATGGCCATTCCAATACCTTGACTTTGTTGTCCTTAAGCCATTTTGCCACAACTTTGGAAGTATGCTTGGGGTCATTGTCCATTTGGAAGACCCATTTGCGACCAAGCTTTAACTTCCTGACTGATGTCTTGAGATGTTGTCCCTCCTGCAGCAAAGCACCCCCACAACATGATGCTGCCACCCCCATGTTTCACGGTTGGGATGGTGTTCATCGGCTTGCAGGCCTCCCCCTTTTTCCTCCAAACATAACGATGGTCATTATGGCCAAACAGTTCTATTTTTGTTTCATCAGACCAGAGGACATTTCTCCAAAAAGTACGATCTTTGTCCCCATGTGCAGTTGCAAACCATAGTCTGGCTTTTTTATGGAGGTTTTGGAGCAGTGGCTTCTTCCTTGCTGAGCGGCCTTTCAGGTTATGTCGATATAGGACTTGTTTTACAGTGGAAATAGATACTTTTGTACCGGTTTCCTCCAGCATCTTCACAAGGTCCTTTGCTGTTGTTCTTGATTTGCACTTTTCGCACCAAAATACGTTCATCTCTAGGAGACAGAACGCGTCTCCTTCCTGAGCGGTATAATGGCTGCGTGATCCCATGGTGTTTATACTTGCGTACTATTGTTTGTAAAGATGAACGTGGTACCTTCAGGCGTTTGGAAATTGCTCCCAAGGATGAACCAGACTTGTGGAGGTCTACCATTTTTTGGGCTGATTTCTTTTGATTTTACCATGATGTCAAGCAAAGAGGCACTGAGTTTGGAGGTAGGCCTTGAAATACATTCACAAGTACATCTCCAATTGACTCAAATGATGTCAATTAGCCTATCAGAATATTCTAAAGTCATGACATTTTCTGGAATTTTCCTATCTGTTTAAAAGGCACAGTCAATTTAGTGTATGTAATCTTCTGACCCACTGGAATTGTGATACAGTGAATTATAAGTGAAATAATCTGTCTGTAAATAATTGTTGGAAAAATTACTTGTGTCATGCACAAAGTAGTTTTTATGCTGAAAAATGAGTTTTAATGACTCCGACCTAAATGTATGTAAACTTTTGACTTCAACTATAATTACCAAGCCCTGCAATGCCAAGAGCTGGGCAAAGAAAATAGTCCCCTCATCTAGCTGGTCTTGGGGCTAAGTTCACAAACCAGAATGAAAGAGAGACAGAGAGAGAGTATTGAGGGAGAGAGTGAGAGAGAAAGAGAGAAAGAGCGAGAGCGAGATGTCCCCATAGGATAATGGAACCCAAAAGGGTTCTACCTGGAACCAAAAGTGTTCTATCTGGAACCAATATGGGTTCTTAACCTCTACAGTTGAGCTAACCTGTGCTAATGTGATTAGCATGAGGTTGTAAGTAACAAGAACATTTCCCAGGACATATCTGATACGGGCAGAAAGCTTAATTCTTGTTAATCTAACTGCACTGTCCAATTTACAGTAGCTATTACAATGAAAGAATACCATGCTATTGTTTGAGGAGACTGCACAGTTATGAACTTGAAAATGTTTTAGCAAACCAATTAGGCACATTTGGGCAGACTTGATACAACATTTTGAACAGAAATGCAATGGTACATTGGATCAGTTCAAAACGTGTCACATACACTGCTGCCATCTAGTGGCCAAAATCTGAATTGCGCCTAAATTGGAATAATGCACTGTGGCCTTTCTCTTGCATTTCAAAGATAGAAAAAAAAAAGCTATTTTTTTTCCTTGTATTATCTTTTACCAGATCTAATGTGTTATATTCTCCTACATTAATTTCACATTTCCACAAACATCAAAGTGTTTCCTTTCAAATGGTATCAAGAATATACATATTCTTGCTTCAGGTCCTGAGCTACAGGCAGTTAGATTTGGGTATGTCATTTTAGGATGAAAATTGAGGGTAAAAAAAAGGGTACGATCCTTAAAATGTTTCTCCTAAGGGGACAGCTGCAGAACCCCTTTTGGTTTTGGCACCTTTTTTATAAGAATGTATCTATCCTCTGTCCTTTATTATCTTCCTCATTCCCTCTCCTCTCTCTCTCTCTCTCTCCCTGGAATGTGGAGTCTCTGAAGAACAAAGGAGCTTCCTAGCTGCTTGCCGGGAAAGAAGGATTTGGGATTCAGGAGCCTCGTTGGCTGCAGGGGTAAAACTACCGTGCTATGATGTCTGTGTGTGTGTGTGTGCATTCCGTAGTCTGTAGTCTGTATTCTGTGCATGCTCACAGGCGCACACACACACACACACACACACACACAAACGCAGTGAAGTGGAACCGACAGAGAGATAATGAATGCATAAGAAAGCCAAAACACACACAGGGTTCATGGCTGTGGCCACATTGCAACTCAGATTAATTCATGCATTCTGAAGCTACTGTATGCGTGTGAGCAGGCGTGCAACTGTGTTGTGTGTGTGTGTGTCTACGTGTGTGTGTGTGTGTCAATGTGTGCGTGTCAACGTGTGTGTGTGTGTGTGTGTCTAAACTAAACTCAACTAAATTCACAGACATCTACTATTCCCATTAGTGTGGACACACTGCTTGTTTGTTTCAGTTACAATATCAGCAACTTTACCATGAGAATCAATCCAGCATGGCACACTTAAAATGTAAGAAATGCTATTAGCAGTGCTCCAGCTCGCGTTTCACATCCATTTAATCCACTTAGGGGTGAGACAGAGGAGGAGAGGAGAGGAGAGGAGAACGGAGGAGAGGAGAACCCTGTCCCTAATGAGAACTCTGGGCCAGAAGCTCACAACTGGCTACTCCATAAGAATGGCCTGTTTTGTTGGTTTTACTTTGTCAATGGTATTACCACAAAATGTCAACAAAGGCCACACACACACTCACATGCACACACACCTGGAAAACAAAAAGGGAAGTGTCTGTCAGAGAAGTTTGTTAGATTTGATCGTCATGTTCAGTGACAGTCAGACTCCCAGAAGGCCGAGGTTCACTCTCAACACTGACACAAATGGTAACTCCCATTCCTTACTTCCACAAAGCAAAAGTAAATGTCCAAGATGTGCAAAAGTCTGGGTAAAAAGTATTCATTGGTAATTACATTTCAGACAAGTGGACAGTCCAGTACTCACTCTGTTCGCCTGCCTGAGAGCTAGCAGAGTGAGGAAGATGGTGACATGGGGGGTGGTTGCCTGTGCACAGCTTGCGCCAGCATTACCCACACAACATGTTAAGGTAATACGCATTCGCAAAATATGAAATTGCCTCGAACGAAGTTACTTCAAGCTAGGCAAAGCAGCTTCAACTATTCCCACCCTATCTATCAACATTGACTGGAGTCAGATAATGTTGTGCGTCAAGGAAAGGCATGAATATGCTAGCGCCTTTCCTTCAGTTTTAGCAAAGGTTTAGATATTGAGCATAAAAACGACCAGAATCAGCATATTAATTGTTTAGCTTTACAGCAAAGTAGGCTGAAGAATGTTCACAATCTCTGAGAGCAGGGGTGGTGGGAGTTGCAGACTGCAGCATGTGAGGGGGTGATGGCTCTTAGTCACACAGAAAGTGAGCAGATGGACAGAGAGCGAGAGAGATAGATAGGAGCAAGAAAGTGAGGCGGAGAGAGAGAGTGAGAGACAACACTGTATATAGACATAATATGACATTTGACATTTCTTTATTCTTTTGGAACTTTTGTGAGTGTAATGTTTACTGTTAATTTGTATTGTTTATTTCAGTTTTGTTTATAATCTACTTCACTTGCTTTGTCAATGTTAACATATGTTTCCCATGCCAATAAAGCCCTTAAATTGAAATTGAAATAGAGAGAGAGATGGAGAGAGGGAGAAAGAGAGAGAGGAGAGAGGGAGAGAGGGGTGAGAGAGAGGGAGCAAGAGTGAGAGAGAAACCTGTCTAATCAAAAACATAGACACCCAGAAAACCTGAGTCTACGACTTCACTATGGTAAATCACTAAAACAATACAGAAATACACTACGGAAAAAGAAAGAACAGCACGTCAGAAATCAGCTCAATGTAATTGAAGAATCCATAGATTCTACCCACTTTTGGGAAAATTTGAAAACACTAAACAAACAACACGAAGAATTATCTATCCAAAATGGAGATGTATGGGCAAACCACTTCGCAAATCTTTTTGGCTCTATAACAAAGAACAAACAGCAAAAACATATACATGATCAAATACAAATCTTAGAATCAACTACTAAAGACTACCAGAACCCACTGGATAATCCAATTACCTTGAATGAACTACAGGACAAAATAAAAACACTCCAACCCAAAAAGGCCTGTGGTGTTGATGGTATCATCAATGAAATGATAAAATATACAGACAACAAATTCTAATTGGCTATACTTAAACTCTTTAACATCATCCTTAGCTCTGGCATCTTCCCCAATATTTGGAACCAAGAACCGATCATCCCAATCCACAAAAGTGGAGACAAATTTGACCCCAATAACTACTGTGGGATACAGCAACCTTGGGAAAATCCTCTGCATTATCATTAACAGCAGACTCTTACATTTTCTCAGTGAAAACAATGTACTGGGCAAATGTCAAATTGTCTTTTTACCAAATTATCGTACAACAGACCACGTATTCACCCTGCACACCCCAACTGACAAACAAACAAACCAAAACAAATGCAAAGCCTTCTCGTGCTTTGTTGATTTAAAAAAAGCCTTTGACTCAATTTGGCATGAGGGTCTGCTATACAAATTGATGGAAAGTTGTGTTGGGGGAAAAACATACAACAAGTGTGCAGTTAAAATTGGAAAAAAACACATTTCTTCCCACAGGGCCGTGGGGTGAGACAGGGATGCAGCTTAAGCCCCAACCTCTTCAACATAGATATCAACGAATTGGCGAGAGCACTAGAACAGTCTGCAGCACCCGGCCTCACCCTACTAGAATCTGAAGTTAAATGTCCACTGTTTGCTGATGATCTGGTGCTTCTGTCACCAACCAAGGAGGGCCTACAGCAGCACCTAGATCTTCTGCACAGATTCTGCCAGACCTGGGCCCTGACAGTAAATCTCAGTAAGACCAAAATAATGGTCTTCCAAAAAAGGTCCAGTCGCCGGGACTACAAATACAAATTCCAAATACAAATATCCTCAGTGTACAACGTAAAACACCAAATAATGCATGCAGAGCAGAATTATGTCTAATGATAAAAATCCAGAAAAAAACCCACTAAATTCTACAACCACCTAAAAGGAAGCGATTCCCAAACCTTCCATGACAAAGCCATCACCTACAGAAAGATGAACCTGGAGAAGAGCCACCTAAGCAAGCTGGTCCTGGGGCTCTGTTCACAAACACAAAGACCCCACAGAGCCCCAGGACAGCAGCACAATTAGACCCAACCAAATCATGAGAAAACAAAAAGATAATTACTTGACACATTGGAAAGAATTAACAAAAAAATAGAATGCTATTTGGCCCTAAACAGAGTACACATTGGCAGAATACCTGAACACGGTGACTGACCCAAACTTAAGGAAAGATTTTACTATGTACAGACTCAGTGAGAGAGAGAGAAATGCCAGAGTGTGTGTATTTGTGTGTATGTATGAGAGATCTAACATTCCTCAAGCTGCGACTGCTCTCTGCATTTTAAACACCTTGCCTTCTGTCACTCACAGCTCCAACCCTGCAGGACGGCCCAATTAGCATTGCTCTGCATTTCACACACACACACACACACACACACACACACACACACACACACAGACACACACACAGTGTGTCAATCTGGAAAATGAACATTTACGCAGCCAAGAGAGGAAGAAAGAGGGAGAGAGGTCGGATAAGGCAACTTTATCACTCTAAAGAGACAACCGTCTGAGTTCAAGTCACAGAGAGCAACACTCACCATCAGCTGTACGTGTTTGCAACACATGAGTTTTCCTAGGGTAAAAAGCTCTTACAGTATTGCAGTGATATGATGTTATTAAGCAGATAGTAACAGTGATATATCATGATAGGAGCATGATGTAGGCAAAAACGTCATCATCCTCTGCAGACTGTCAGCTGTGCTGACTGAGCTAACACTGCCTATGACAGACACCATCTATCTATCTACTGCACACAGAGCATGGGGATCACACAAACACACACACAGGCCTCCAACGGCCCCAGACTCCTACACATTTGCTCTGTGAATCCGTCAGAGAAGGGTAGAAAAATGGTGGTTGTTTTATTGGGTGTCAGGAAGGAGAGGAGAGGGCTGCCAGGGAATATGTTCTGTCAGTCGCCTGCAAGGACATCTACAGCAAGGCCAGCCAGCACCATTAATAGACTGACAGAAACATCCGGGGGGGGGGAGAGGGAGAGAGAGAGAGAGAGAGAGAGAGAGAGAGAGAGAGAGAGAGAGAGAGAGAACAAGACAAAGAGAGAGCACATAGGAGAGGCTCAGTTAGGCAACACAAAGCTCTATCAGTTTGATTTATGTTATCAGTGAGAAAATGCTAATTCAGAAGCCAGTTTCAAATGAGAAGTACGAGAGAGAGAGAGAGAGAGAGAGTCTAAAAGACAGAGTTTGTGTTATTACACCAGGGGCTGTAGGGGACGTGTGAGGGTGTGTGTGTATATATATATATATATATATGTTTGTGTGTATGTGTGTGTGTATATATATACAGTGTACTGTATATCAGCTCCCTAATCTGGCTGATTGACAGACTCAGTGAGCTAAGGCAGGTCCGTATGTTCCCTTCTCATCTAATTATAATCAAGTTTAAACTCAAACTGCACACACACACACACACACACACACACACACACACACACACACACACTGGCAACCGCATCTGAGAGGAGAACAGTGTAGAGAGCAGGAAGTTGTGTATTAACCCTGGTTGAACAAGTGTAACCAATCACTCAGACAATATAGTGACTGCCCCCATGCTAATGAACACAGATACAACATAGAAGGAGATTCACCCTGACTGCTATCAGAGGGAGCTTGGACACAAACACACACACCTCTTGGCATAGTCCCCCTGACTCTACTGCAATCACAGCAAGGTCTCTCTGCACACACACACAGGCATGTGCAAACACACACACTCCTCAGGTTCTGGATGGGCCAAGCCGTTTGAGTTCCAGAGCTCTGATGAGAGACACAGATGTTTTGGCTGCACGGGAGAATAAGAGAGGGAGGGAGGAAGAGAGAGATAGAATAGACTCCTCAGAGGAGGGAAAAGGGAGGCAGAGAGGTATTAGAGACAGAGACCCAAATTAAATCTGAGTTAACCCCAATTATTTCTCACGGAACCACGGTAAAAGACCAAGAATGTTCCACAATCTCCTCCTCACTCACTGTGTGGGAGTACACTATACAGAACACTCAAATATAAAAATCAGATTACTGCTCTGCTAGAAAGCTTATTTTATTGCTAATGAATAAGCACAGGAAGAGGACTGAGGACGAGCTACGCTTCTTTACTGCTGAAACGCACAGTCAACACAAACCTCTCACTAAACCCTCCACAATAATCCTGCTGCCTTATTGTCCTAAGCGCTACAGCACCGAACAATAAAGTTTATTCAATTCAGAGTCTGAGACGTTCGGTATATAACAAAGAGCTGAATCTCTTCTGGGTGCTGCTGCAAGCTACCACCACTGCATCTCACACACACACAAACATATATGCACACAGACACAGCAATTTGCATATGCGTGCGCACACACACACAGTCCTTGCCTGTAGAGATGGGTCTTTGGTGATTGTAATGGAACCACTGTTGCATGGAAGAGCATATTCACAGAGCAAGTAGCAGCAGCAACTCCTCATCTAATACACAGCAATTAAAGAACAGAAAGCCTGCAGGCAAGAGAGAGAGGAGAGACGGAAAGAGAGAAGGAGAGAGAGGAGGAGAGGGAGAGATAGATGGATACAGAGAGGGCGGGAGAGAGGATAGATAAGGGAGGAGGTTCTCTGTGTGCTTTAAAACCCCTCTCTCCCTCCCCCACCATACAGCATCTATTTGTCACACATTAGTACATTTCTTCAGTAGCGAGGAGAGACCGGTCTTCTATTGATACCTTGACAATGACTGTGCTGCTCTGCTGCTGTGGTTGGAAAAATATATGTGGGGAGGGCTGTAAACATTAGCAGGCTGTGTGCTTGTGGGTATCACACTGTGATGATGATGATGCACAGATCAAAGGCAGAGCGATGCAATTCACTACTGAGTACTAATTTACAGTGCCCACTCTCACTCTGCTGTTCTGGGCCTGAATCATATAAAGAATATATTATTCATGAATAATAACAAAATATACAGCATGGTTGTTTTGGAGAATCTGAAAGGATGCATTTGTCTTTTTGAAGATGCACTTTTCAAATGTAATTACCAATAGTTATTAGAAACATCCTTATGTCCATTATGTACAGTATAAAGTCACATTTCACACATTTAGTCATAACTCCTCATTTCATAGTGTTTCTGTTCAGGCTACCTTTTCATCTGTGATGACTGTTGCATCAGAATAAAGCCTGAAGTGTGACTGCTAGTGTGTGAACTCTCATATGTGAAGGAAAAACTGTAAAACAAACTCATCTCAACCTTCCCGGTTTTTTAAAACATATTTCCAAGGGCAAACATGATTCAAAGAGCCTTCGGCAACCAACTCCATTTAACACAGTAGAAACAGGGCGCAGTGCTTTGCATGAGAGAACACGTGGATGTGACATGCCCTTGTTTTCTCTACTGTTGCTATAAAGTATTAACACAGAGAGGGGAGTTCAGGATGGGTTTAGACTGTCCAGTACAGTTGCAACACGACGAGAAGAGGGGGAGACTTCTACACAACTCAAGCCTGTGTTAGCCCAAAGAGATAAAACTCAAACATTAGCTATGGGAGCTAACATGAGTCTTTAGGTCTTAGGCATGGTTACTCATCACACAAATGTTTTTCACCCAAAAAAACAGAGATACTCAAACTTCCTTCAAGAATTGGTTGAGAGGAGCTGAACCAGCGAGAGAGAAGACTGAGGGAATCCAAGATGTCCACCCACTGTGCCAGAGCCAAACGTAAATAAACCATCCATCTGTCCTCATCACTGGAGCTCCCTGAAGACACATTACCATCACCACTGATTAAAACATACGGGTCCTCGCCATCAGAATAAACCCTCTCTGACATGTCCTGACATCTCAGCGATATTAGTTAGAGATGACTTTCAACAGTGGCCCATTGTCTTATTGTTCAGTGTGATGTGTTGTCTGTGTAATTGGGCTCTGTAATTTTTGGAGGCGCCATGAGTATGTGTTCTGCAGAGACAGGCCACTTGATTTAACAACTGCAACAGCCAAAAACACAGAGCAGCACTAAAGCTGTGTGCCCACAATAGACAAAATATCCTAAAGATATTACGTGTCAAGTCCTACTCTTGTTCAACTTCCAAAGGACACAAGGACGACTCAATTTTCCAACTCAATCACTTTTATTTTGGCTTTGTCAGTTGATTGGTCTGTTCAGTGAATTAGGTTGTAAACCTTTAAAGAGAGAACAAAAGTTACCATTTTAATTAAACATTTTAATTAAACATTTAATGAATTTGATGAATTAACCACTTAAGCCTTTTACATGGAATAAAGCGAAAGATAATTTGTTAGTAAAGTTTTAACATTTAATAGAATTTACATTTTTAACTTTGTACCATCCTTTTGTATCTTATTTTTTCAACTCAAAATGAAATATTATTTTAGCACAAACCCATTTAACACAAAATCAATGAAGACAATGCTTCAATGTGTTCCTTAACCAATCTACACAGCAGTTAAACATAGCTCGAACATATTAAACAGCATTTCAATCACCATGAAAGTAAATAAAACATTTCACCGACCATTGGCGTCTTTGGACTGAACCTACGAGTGAACTTGGAGCGTCTTCTCTCTGAAGTTTGTTTCCCTGAATGACTGAGGACCTCCATGTTTTCACAGGTGCTCCAAATCAGTGAAACTGACTGATCAGGTGACAAGCAGCCGGTTTGCTGCTGCTGGTGCACTCTGGGAAGTGTAGTTCTTTGAGACTCATTCCTGAGATTCAGCTCAACATTACGTGACACTGATAAATCCTGTTTAGTTACTAACAAAATATTTTTTAACATAATGTTTCCGCCATCGTTTCCTATGACCGAAAAGAGCTTCTGGACATCAGAACAGCTATCATTAACCTTGATTTGGACGAGGACTTCTACTTCAATGAGTTGGAGGCGAAAGACATATTGATTATCGCAGACCAGGCCCAAATCCCCCACCCCCGAGATGGCACTATAGAGGCCGATGTGAGGGATACCTGGCGAGACTACGTTGGAGAGTGGACAAATCGCGTCTACCCTCCATTTTATTTGCGAATGTGCAATCACAGGAGAATAAACTGGATGATCCCGTTCTAGAATATCCTATCAACGTGATTTGAGAACTGTAATATCCTATGTTTCTCAGAGTCATGTTAAATATAAAGGACATGTTAAATATAAAGGACATGTTAAATATAAAGGACATGGTAAATATAAAGGACATGTTAAATATAAAGGACATATAAAAAAGGTAAATATAAATCTGGCAGTTTTTTCTATACATCGGCAAGACAGAACGGCTGCATCGGGGAAGCTAAGAGGAGGGGGTTTGTGTCTCTTTGTTAACAACAGCTGTTGCGCAATCTCTAATATGAAGGAAGTCTCGAAGTTCTGCTTGCCTGAGTTAGAATACCTCATGATAAGCTGCAGACAACACTATTTACCAAGAGAGTTTTCATCTATATTTTTTGTAGCTGTCTATTCACCACCACAAACCGATGCTGGCACTAATACCGCACTCAACGAACTGTAAAAGGCCATAAGCAAACAAGAAAATGCTCACCCAGTAGCGGTGCTCCTAGTGGCTGGTGACTTTAATGCAGGACAACTGAAATCAGCTTTACCTAATTTCTACCAGCATGTCACTTGTGCAACTCTAGATGACCTTTAGTCCACAGACAGAGACGCATACAAAGTTCTCCCTCGTTCTCCATTTGGCAAATCTGACCATATCTCTATCCTCCTGATTCCTGCTTACAAGCAAAAACCCAGACAGGAAGTACCAGTGACGCACTGAATACGGAAGTGGTCCGATGAAGCTGATGCTAAGCTACAGGATTGTTTCGCTAGCACAGACTGGAATATAACCTCACTGAGCTTAAGGCTAGAGCTGCCGCTTTTAAGGGGCGGGACACTAATCCGGACACTTATAAGAAATCCCGCTACGTCTTCTGACGAACCATCAAAAAGGCAAAGCGTCATTACATGACCAAGATCAAATCCTACTACACTGGCTCTGACACCCGTCAGATGTGGCAGGGCTTGCAAACTATCACGGATTACAAAGGGAAACTCAGCCGTGAGCTGTCCAGTGACGCAAGCCTACCAGACGAGCTAAATACCTTCTATGCGGGCTTCGGGGCTAGCAACACTGAATCATGCGTAAGAGCCCCAGCTGTTCCAGACAACTGCGTGATCATGCTCTCCGTAGCCGATGTGAGTAGGACCTTTAAACAGGTCAACATTCACAAGGCAGCAGGGCCAGACGGATTACCAGGACGCAAACTCAGAGCATGTGTTGACCAGCTGGCAAGTGTCTTCATTAACATTTTCAACCTCTCCCTGACCCGATCTGTAATTTCAAGAACACCAAGGTAGCCCCATAGCACTCACAACTGTAGCCATGAAATGCTTTGAAAGGCTGGTCATGGCTCACATCAACACCATCACCCAAGACAACCTGGACCCACTCCAATTCGCATACCGCCCCAATAGATCCACAGATGACGCAATCTCTATTGCACGCCACACTGCCCTTGCCCACCAGAATGCTGTTCATTGACTACAGCTCAGCGTTCAACACCATAGTGCCCTCCAAGCTCATAAGGACCCTGGGACTAAACACCTCCCTCTGCAACTGGATCCTGAACTTCCTGATGGGCCGCCCCCAGGTGGTAAGGGTAGGCAACAACACATCCGCCACGATGACCCTCAACAAGGTGGCTCCTCAGGGGTGTGTGCTTAGTCCCCTCCTATACTCCTTGTTCACCCACTAAGGTGTGGCCGCGCAACTCCAACACCAGACAACACAACGGCAGGAGGCCTGATCACCGATGATAATCAGACAGCCTACAGGGAAGAGGTCAGAGACCTGGCAGTGTGGTGCCAGGACAACAACCTCTCCCACAACGTCAGCAACACAAAGGAGCTGATCGTGGACTACAGGAGACAGAGGGCCGAGTACACCCACATCCACATCGACGGGGCTGTTGTGGAGCAGGTTGAGAGCTTCATGTTCCTCTATGTCCACATCACTAAGGAACTATCATGGTCCACACACATCAACACAGTCATGAAGAGGGCACAACAACGCTATAAAGATTTGGCATGGACCCTCAGATCCTCAAAAAGTTCTACAGCTGCACCATTGAGAGCATCTTGACTGGCTGCATCACCACTTGGCATGGCAACTACTTGACAGCAAGGCGCTACAGAGGGTAGTGCGTACGGCCCAGTACATCACTTGGGCCAAGCTCCATGCCATCCAGGACCTCTATACCAGGTGGTGTCAGAGGAAGGCCCTAAAAATGTTCAAAGACTCCAGCCACCAAAGTCATAGCTGTTCTCTCTGCTACCGCACAGCAAGCGGTACCGATGCACCAAGTCTGGAACCAACAGGACCTTGAACATTTTCTACCTCCAAACTATGAGACTGCTAAATAGTTAGTTAAATAGTTAACCAATAGCTACCCGGAATATCTACATTTACCCTTTTTGCACTCTTTTCACATACGCTGCTGTTACTGTTTATTATCTGTCACGTTGCCTGTCACTTTATCCCTACCTATATGTACATCTACCTCAATTACCTCATACTCCTGCACATTGACTCATGCTATAGCCATCTATATACCCAAGTTCATTACTCATTGTGTATTTATTCATTGTGTTATTATTTTACTATTTCAAAAAAAAATCTCTCTGCATTGTTGGGAAGGGCCCGTAAGTAAGCATTTCACAGTTAGTCTATACCTGTTGTTTATGAAGCATGTGACAAAACATTTTTATTTGACTAAACAGGATTTATCGTAGTATCTTTAGGAGAAAATGCATATTTTCTCAGCTTTACAAGTTGGTCTGTGTTCGTATGGAGTCTTTGTTAGAGAATGATATGAAACATTGTAGCGATTGAGATGAGAGAGACTTAAGTCCTGTTGACATAGTAATAGTCGGCCGTTCCCTCGTTCCCAGGTCAATCTCACATTAACGCCCGAGCACCTTTTAAATGAAAGAGAGGGAGAGAGGGAGGGATTGAGAGATGGAGAGAAGGAGAGATGGAGAGAAAGCGATGTCATATTTTCCCTTGACTCAGCTGTGGGGTTGATGACACAGTGGAGAGAACTGAGCAGGCAGGAGACAGCTGGTCTAGACATGAGATCACAAACCACAGAACCAAGAGGAGGGGAGAGGTGATGTGGAAGGTGGTGTGGGGGGGGGGGTGGACCAATGCCTTCAGGTCTAGGTCCTTCTGGGGTAGAAAGCATGAGAAGTGGACCACAGCTTTGGTGTTATGGAGCAGAAACCCTAAGAATGTGCAAGGTCTGTGGAAACTCTGAGAGGAGGAGGAGGAGGAGGAGGAGGAGGAGGAGGGCCAGTCTAGAATGTCTAGCATGTTTAGAATGGGAAGCCAGAGGCAAAGTAATGACAACACACCGGAAGGGACTTTTTTTGTGAGAAGGAGGAGAGGAGGAGAGGAGAGGAGAGGGAGGAGAGGACAGGGAGGAGAGGAATAGAACAGAGAGGAAATAAGGGAGGGAGGGAGGGAGGGAGGGAGGGAGGGAGGGGGATAGTGAGAAGGATGGAGAGGAGGAGAGGAGGAGGAGAACTGTGACAGTGAGGCTGTTAATACGTTTTTAATCCAGTATTATTGCTTTCTCTCAGACTACCATGATCTGGCTCTGATGCCCTTCCTCTTTAACAGAAACACACACACCCCGAAATGGCAGTGAGCGCATTTAACATGGTCTCTTCTTGCAAACCCAACAGGCCAACATTCCCTCTTTTGACTCAAACTCAGTGAACAATGGAGCAATGAACAAGGAGGAAGTGAATCCATTTAGCTACAGCTCAGATGATGATAATGACCATGGAGGGAAACTATTTCCATCCTGACGATCAATATTCTCTAGAGCCAGCTGAGCACCATCCATCTTCTGCAGGGGAGTGTCCCTGAGTACAGACAGGAGAGAGAGGGAGGAGAGAAGAGAGGGAAGAGGAGAGAACAGTGGAAATAGGAGCTAGAAAGCTGTATCTCTCTAGTTCCTATTTCCAGAGGATCCCATCAATGACATAATACTGTCCCACCCCCCTTTGACTCATTCTAGGGTTGACCTAATAAGGGCCAGGAAGGGTTAGTGTGTGTTTGGGGACTCAGAGGAAGACTCAGTCAAGCTGTAGAATGATTTACAACAAGACTGGGACAGATACATTATGGAATAAGACACTGGCAAGCCCCTCCGGCCCCCACAAACACACCCAAACACTGAACCAGCTGCTGGCTCAGAGAAGACCCTGAGACAGCAGAAGGGAGGAAGAAGGGTCAGTTAGAGAACAACACTGACTAACTGACAGACAGAGACAGTCAGGACAATAAAATGTCTGCTCACCTACTGTAGACAGGAGAGAAAGACCTAAATAGATAATGAACCTGTGTATGGGCAAATGTCTTGTTCAGGCCTTCATTCATGATTGAACCTAGTCCATTTATGAAACTCTCTGTAGTATGGCCTAACATATGGACATAAACAGCAGGTGCCCCATCTCTCCATCTCTCCTTTCTCTCTATGTTTGTTTAACTATTTGTTAAACAAAGATGGGTGTAAATGTGTATGAATGTGTAATTCTTTACGTAGAAGGAGACATATTCCACCTTTAACCGGACAAACATTGGTTAGTGTATGAGCCTGTGTCGATGTGTTTGTGAGAGCCATAGAGCTTCTAGCTTGGCTGTGTCCATACGGACGTCAACAGCAGGTGTTCTCCTGCCCAGAGCAAAGCAGGCTGTTAGAAAGACAAGCTGACTCTCAGGGAATTACATGTAATATAATATCTAAATACTGAGGTAGACAGAGAATACAGTGAATTTCTTTAAGCACTAAAATACACATGTACATCCACACACACACAGGCATACACACACACACACTTTTTGGGGGAAAGGACAGCCCCGCCACTCCACATCAAGGAATGAATAACAGTGTGAATGGGAGCACCAGCTAGGGGGCCAGGCAGGCACATCTGTGCTAGGCCATTATGTTCAGTGTGAGCAGACATAGGCTTGGTAGATGGCTGTGATGCAGTCTAGTGGCATTCTGATGGCAGGGAGGAAATGTTGTTGAGATAACCAGCCAGCCACAGACCAGCTCTGGGTCTCCCTTGACAACCCTCTATTCATTACACTGTCTGGGAAGGATGGATATGATGCACTGAAAACACAATAGATATTGTTGATACCCTGGCTGCTAAAACAAAGACATGCTAATCGTAGGCGTGTAATTGTGTGTGTGTGTGTTTGTTTGTTGTGCTAGGACATACAAGGGAATAAGAAATATAACGCAGTAGATTTTAGAAGAGCATTTCTAATAGTTTACAGACAGAGACAAATGTCTATTATCCTCCTACTGTAACTGGCCCTCCTAATGTTCAGAGGATTAAACAAAGTGAATCTCTGCTCACTAATTGGAGGAACGTCATAATCATTCTTCAGCCTTGTTATCATGGCTTTGACCCAAGCCAGAGAGAGAACGGCTTCTCCTCTATAAAATGGCACTGTTCTGTTGTGTTCTTTGTGGCTGTGTATGAGCCTGAGAGAGAGGAGAGCATCAAAGAGAACCACCCTCCTTTCTCTCAAGTGTTGGAATACACTATCATCTGAGCACCTTTTTCCCCTTTCACTCTCCAGGCTTAGGCTACTTGCTTGAATACAAATAATAAATAAATCAGAAAGACAACTTTATCGCTGCTCTAGTCTGTCAACATGAGATCTCAACTCCCATCGTTACCTCAGTAATACAGAATTGCTGGGAGGGAGGGAGAGGTAGGGAGGCAGGAAGATGCAGGGAGAGGTGGGGAGGCAGGTAGAGGTGGGGAGGGAGAGGTAGGAGAGGTGGGGAGGGAGGGAGGGAGNGGGGAGGGGAGGGGAGGGGGAGGAGAGGAAAGACAGGGTGAGACAAGGGGGTGAGGGAAAAGGCTGGGTCTTAGTCACAGTTTCCACACACGTACAAACACCCAAACAGCCCAGCAGCCAGACACAAGGTAAACGCATGCAGGCACATTTAGTCTAGCGCACACCAAAGGCATTCTTCTCTTTCCACCTATGATTCACTCAGAAACAGATGGGTTTATCCCCCAGCCTACTGAGACACACCATAATAATGCAATGACACACACGCACACAAACACACACAGGTGTAGCAGCATCTATGACTGATTGCATTAGATATCATCAGCTGTGAATATCTGATGGTTTGAAATTCCACAATATAAACAGTATTAATTGTGCATGACTGTTCATATCAATATGTTTACAATCAATGGAGTGAGATCAAGGAGAAACAGACGGAGGTTCAATAGCATGTATACAGCAACATCCTATTTCCTCATTGAATAGTATGAATAACCTCTGTTTCCTTATTGAATAGTATGAATAACCTCCGTTTCCCTATTGAATAGTATGAATAACCTCAGTTTCCTCATTGAATAATATGAATAACCTCAGTTTCCTCATTGAATAGTATGAATAACCTCCGTTTCCTTATTGAATAGTATAAATAACCTCTGTTTTCTTATTGAATAGTATGAATAACCTCCGTTTCCTTATTGAATAGTATGAATAACCTCTGTTTCCTTATTGAATAGTATGAATAACCTCCGTTTCCTTATTCAATAGTATGAATAACCTCCGTTTTATTATTGAATAGTATGAATAACCTACGTTTCCTTATTGAATAGTATGAACAACCTCAGTTTCCTTATTGAATAGTAGGAATAACTTCAGTTTCCTTATTGAATCATATGAACAAACTCCGTTTCCTTATTGAGTAGTATGAATAACCTCCGTTTCCTTATTGAATAGTATGAACAACCTCTGTGTCCTTATTGAATAGTATGAACAACCTCCGTTTCCTTATTGAATAGTATGAACCACCTCCGTTTCCTTATTGAATAGTATGAACAACCTCCGTTTCCTTATTGAATAGTATGAACAACCTCCGTTTCCTTATTGAATAGTATGAATAACCTCAGTTTCCTTATTGAATCATATGAACCACCTTCGTTTCCTTATTGAATAGTATGAACAATCTCTGTTTCCTTATTGAATAGTATGAACAACCTCCGTTTCCTTATTGAATAGTATGAACAACCTTCATTTCCTTATTGAATAGTATGAACAATCTCCGTTTACTTATTGAATAGTATGAATAACCTCCGTTTTCTTATAGAATAGTATGAAGAACCTCTGTTTCCTTATTGAATAGTATGAATAACCTCAGTTTCCTTATTGAATAGTATGAACCACCTTCGTTTCCATATTGAATAGTATGAACAACCTCCGTTTCCTTACTGAATAGTATGAACAATCTCTGTTTCCTTATTGAATAGTATGAATAACCTCAGTTTCCTTATTGAATAGTATGAACCACCTTCGTTTCCTTAATGAATAGTATGAACAACCTCTGTTTCCTGATTGAATAGTATGAACAATCTCTGTTTCCTTATTGAATAGTATGAATAACCTCAGTTTCCTTATTGAATAGTATGAACCACCTTCGTTTCCTTATTGAATAGTATGAACAACCTCTGTTTCCTTATTGAATAGTATGAACAACCTCCGTTTCCTTATTGAATAGTATGAATAACCTCCGTTTCCTTATTGAATAGTATGAACAACTTCTGTTTCCTTATTGAATAGTATGAATAACCTCTGTTTCCTTATTGAATAGCATGTGTATACACTCTAAGAAAAAAAGGTGCTATCTAGAACCTAAAAGGGTTCTTCGGCTGTCCCCATAGGAGAACCCTTTGAAGAACCCCTATTGGTTCCATGTAGAACCCTTACCACAGAGGGTTCTACATGGAACCCAAAATGGTTCTACCTAGGGCTGTTGCGGTGACCGTATTACCGCCACACCGGCAGTCATGAGTCATGAAGGCAGTCAAATTCCACATGACCGTTTAGTCCCGGTCTTTACAACAGGAGTAAAGCGTACCTGGCTGGCATGAAAATCAACCACAGGGAAAAGTGTCCTCCATTCACTATTTAAGTGCATAGATGACATGTATTTTTTCCCACTGCCCCTGTTTCCATACAGGTGCATGATAATGGTCCATTCTAAATCAAAACAAATTTCACACATATTTATTTAGTATATATAAAGACAAGATTAAATCAAGAATAGTCAGCATAAGGAACAACTTTTTCGAATTATAGTCACACAGCTCATGTAGCCTAGCCTATAGGCCTATATGTTTTAATAAGTTTTGTATCACAACTAAAATGGCCAAATAACTTCTTAAAATGAAGCACATTAATCTGCTTTACAATCGCTTTACAATCAAATCAAATTGTATTTGTCACATGCGCCAAATACATCAGGTGCAGACCTTACAGTGAAATGCTTACTTACAAGCCCTTAACCAACAATGCTTTAAGAAGTTAAGAAGAAAAACGTGTTACATAAAAAATACTCTGGTACCGTACTCTGGTACCGCTTGCCATGCAGTAGCAGAGAGAACAGTCTATGACTAGGGTGACTGGGGTCTTTGACAATTTTTATGGCCTTCCTCTGACACCGCCTGGTATAGAGGTCCTGGATGGTGGGAAGCTTGGCCCAGGTGATGTACTGGGCCGTACGCACTACCCTTTGTAGTGCCTTGCGGTCAGTGATGCAACAAGACAGGATGTTGCAGCTGTAGAACCTTTTGAGGATCTGAAGACCCATGCCAAGTCTCCAGAGGGGGAATAGGCTTGGTCGTGCCCTCTTCACGACTGTCTTAGTGTGTTTGGACAATGATAGTTTGTTGGTGATGTGGACACCAAGGAACTTCAAGTTCTCAACTTGCTCCACTGCAGCCCCGTCGATGAGAATGGGGGCGTGCTGGATCCCTCTTTTCCTGTAGTCAACAATGATCTCCTTTGTCTTGATCACGTTGAGGGATAAGTTGTTGTCCTGGCACCACATGGCCAGGTCTCTGACCTCCTCCCTATAGGCTGTCTCATCGTTGTCGGTGATCAGGCTTATCACTGTTGTGTCATCGGCAAACTTGATGATGGTGCTGGAGTCGTGCCTGGCCATGCAGTCATGAGTGAATAGGGAGTATAGGAGGGGACTGAGCACACACCCCTGAGGGGCCCTTGTGTTGAGGATCAGCATGCCGAATGTGTTGTTACCTACCCTTACCACCTGGGGGCGGCCCGTCAGGAAGTCCAGGATCCAGTTGCAGAGGGAAATGTTTAGTCCCAGGGTCCTAAATAAGAAGCATGTGAGTTTGGGGAAGATAATTTTCACCATAAAAATGCACCTTTATAATAAAAGAATTGCATGCATAACTGCATTTGACTTCACTTTTGATAATGTTGTTTTCTGCTAATGGAACATTTACGCATATAGCCTACTGCCATGCGCACACTGCTGCGCTTATAATGTGAAGAAATAGCCTGATAATTTATCAACATTTTAAGCTAAACGTTCTGATTTTCTTCATATCATGCTTCTTTAGACCTGTCTAAAATAAATAATGAGTTTATTGTGAAGGTGTAGCCTATATTACATACTGTAGATGTATTAGACTTTTTAAAATGGCTTGTAGGCTATGTGTGGAAGCCAGGAGATGCTAAATGTGTTTATGTTACTTAACGGTCAATTACTGTGAAACCGACAGTTATTTGGTTGACAATCACCGGCTGACGAAATTTTGTGACCGCCACAGCCCTAGTTCTACCTGGAACCAAAAAGGGTTTCCTTTTGGAACCATTTTTTCTAAGAGTGTAGCATCCTTCCATTTCCTCATTGAATAGCATTCATACATTACACCATGTATTTAGCAACCCCTTGTTTCCTGATTGGACTCCAGTAGTGCTTATTGATCTATGTAGTGTCTCCTGACTGGTTGAGTATAAATAGAACAGAGGCTTCTACCGCACATAAACTGCCTCAGAGATACTCTCTTGTGCTCTCACCATCTCCGCTTTTATCTCCTGCTACACATACTGTGGTTCTATGTGAGAAGTTGTTACTACGCAGCCTACTGGAACTGCCTACAGGACAGAGGCAGGTGGAGCAGAACATATTGCATTTTAAACATTTATAACTATAGCATAGATCTGCTATCGGCCATATCACAGGAAAGAGGAAGGGTCTTCTGAGTTTGTAGATCAAATGTTGTAGTCTCCATAGTCTTCGAGTTAGCCAATCCTAACCTCTGTTGAACAAACCATCTTTGGGGTTATTGTATGGACTGTAAAAAGGTAAAGAAACACATATAGGCAACTAGGGAATTTGTATAACTGAATCAAATCACATCTTTAACATCTCTTGTTGACTTCTATAATTTAATTAAGAAGAGATGTCATCATACTCTCAGACAATAAGAGTTTTATGACATATATGCGATTCTCCTGGTTGAGTTCTAATTGAAATACTGTAACCAGGGAACAAAGGGATTTCATGGCATCCTTCCCCCTCTCTTCCTCCTCCCCCTTCCTCCTCCTCCTCCTCCTCCTCCCCTCTCCTCCTCCTCCCGTCTCTTCCTCCTCCCCTCTCCTGCACACCTTTACAGTCTTATGGGGGAGAATTCCCATAGGAAGGTAACTAAGCGCTCCTCCAATAAAGGGGCATAGAGATTTTGCCCTGCGCACCCAACTGTTTCAAATGAAATCACAGCCTCCTGCAGAAGTCATTAAATGTTGAACTATTCCTGTTTCAGCTGGATATAACTGTACCACTCTACATTCATTAGACTGGATGGAAAACATCTACCCTCAGCTCCACAGCACAGGGAGGGTGTGTATGTGTGTGTGCGTGTGTGTGTGTGTGTGTGTGTGTGTGTGTGTGTGTGTGTGTGTGTGTGTGTGTGTGTGTGTGTGTGTGTGTGTGTGTGTGTGTGTGTGTGTGTGTGTGTGTGTGTGTGTGTGTGTGTGTGTGTGTGTGTGTGTGTGTGTGTGTACGAGAGCGAGAGTGTGAGAATGTGTGTTGATTTCACACACACACACACACACACTCCCTGTGCTGTGGAGCTGCTAGGGAGGGAAAGAGGATAATGTTATAGTTCAACCCTTAGCACTTCACAAGAGACTGATGCAACATTAATGAGGAGACACCACACTCACTGGAGAGGTCACACACACATAAACAAACACATACACCACATTCACTGGAGAGAAAAAAATGAGAGGAGTTTGGCACATTAACACACACACGCACAAACAGTAAGAAACCATTCAAACAAATAATTACGAAACAACACTCTCACCTCTGTTCACCTCTATCAACTCAAATCATAATGAACTGTTAGTGATTACAAAACTGGCACATCTAAACACTACATTTAAATCACTTTGGCTAAGAGAGGAGCTTCCTTTCAAACGGCTGCACTTTATTGTTTTTATAGTTCATGTTAAAAGCCTTGAGTAATCGTGTCAACCCCATGAAAAACAGCTCTAACTAGACCAGTAAACATTTTAACACGCTGATACGCTCTGACGATGAGTAATTATTCTAAATGTCAGAGAGATTAGCCAGAGAGTGAGTTTAGTAGTAACCTGGAGCTTCC
>QNTS01003410.1:57350-68926 GCA_003317085.1 Hucho hucho | reverse complement strand
GTGTGTGTGTGTTTGTGTGTGTGTGTGTGTGTGTGTGTGTGTGTGTGTGTGTGTGTGTGTGTGTGTGTGTGTGTGTGTGTGTGTGTGTGTGTGTGTGTGTGTGTGTGTGTGTGTGTGTGTTCGTGTGTGTATGTGTGTGTGAATCCTAAAACACAATTACAGTTAATAGGATAGTGAAGCCATCGGAAAAACTAAGAAAGAGGAAGTATCTAGACTAAAACAGAGAGAGCTATAGAAAGATGACCTATTTTAGTCCATCACCAGTTTTGGGTCATACCTCGTTTATCATTTAACAGTAACAAAAACCTGTTTCACTGATGAAGGCGAAACGCATTGGTTCAAAAAATAAATATGTATTTTTGAAGACAAGTCTATTGTCCTCTATTGTTGGAGAGATGCTGACTATTCTTCATCTTCAGTTTGCCCTGTTCATGTACGCTGGTTGGAAAGACAGCCACAGATTATTTCGGCTCACAGAAACTATTATTGCCACACACACACACACACAGTTATAGAAAAGACAGACAGCCATGATGATTCCTTCCTTTCTCACCGTCCATTACTATCCAGAGACATCCCATCAACCCACAGAAGCATGCAGGGCTCTGCACACACACCCACACCGCCTTTGGCTGCCCCTGTCCCCGTCTTACTCTATATAGCATATTAAAAACAGAAAACAATGTTTTAAGTGAGAATAAGCATTGGTTTGAAGCCGAAAAAGAAAGGAAATTCACGTGAGCACCACAATGCCTATTCCACCCATGCTCTACCAAGGTTTTCCAGCACACAGCTTTGACCTACTACAGTAGCTATGTTGGTATTGTACTTCAAACTATGTGTAGGCAGGTTGCTTAGGAGTCAACCCTTCTCAAACAGCCTAATTCATACTCTTAGAGGAGGTGCTTCCACAATAATTGATTTGTACTGAATACAAGGTAAAATATTGGATTCTTCACACACCACAGTAAGACATTATCATTATTAAATAGACGCAAGCTTTACTTTTATACTTACAAGACCATCAGGCTTGATTGAGCTGTTTTGTCTTGTAGTAATGTGGTGCATGCCTGTATTTCCTTAAACCTTTATTCTGGCAAAACATAATTACATATTTCTTTGGTCAGTAGGTGCCCAACATAACAATGGGTGGTGGTGTGTTGAACACAGTAGCTCAGCTAGATAGAGCCTGTCAGCATTCCTGATTTATGTAACTGTTAGCTTATCTGTGTAATATTGACATAAGCGCAAAGCCACTTGTGTTTCAAACATGGTTCTGTTTTATCAATTGCTGTGCTGATCAATGGACAGTTCATTACCTCTGTCAAAATAATGTGTAGCTTAAAGTTATGTTTGTACTTGTATTTCTTTTTGCAATAAAAATATATACACAGCCAAATGATAAATATACCATGCTCTCTGTACTTATTGGGACAGTGAAGCAGTTTTTCTTATTTTGGCTCTATTCTCCAAACATTTCAATGTGAAATCAAACAATGACTATGAGGTTAAAGTGTAGACTGTCAACTTTAATTTGAGGGTATTTTCATCCATATCCGGTAAACCGTTTAGAAATCACAGCACCTTTTGTACATTTTACATTTTACATTTTTGTACATTTTAGGGAACCAAAAGTATTGGAACAAATTCACTTATATGTGTATTGAAGTAGTACAAAGTTAAGTATTTGGTCCCATATTCCTAGCACGCAATGATTACATCAAGCTTGTGACTCTACACATTTGTTGGATGTATTTGCTGTTTGTTTTGGTTGTGTTTCAGAGTATTTTGTGCCCAATAGAAATTAATGGTAAATAATGTATTGTGTCATTTAGGAGTCACTTTTATTGTCAATAGGAACAGGATATGTTTCACTGCTGCTCCTGGGTGGATCAGCGGTCTAAGGCACTGCATCTCAGTGCAAGAGGCATCACTAAGGTCCCTGGTTTGAATCCAGGCTGTATCACATCTGGCCGTGATTGGGAGTCCCATAGGGCACAATTGGCCCAGCACTGTCCGGGTTTGGTGGGGTAGGCCGGCATTGTAAATTTGTTCTTAACTAACTTGCCTAGTTAAATAAAGGTTAAATAAAAATAGATTAATGTGGATGCTACTATGATTACGGATAATCCAGATGAATCGTGAATAATGATGAGTGAGAAAGTTACAGACGCTTACCCCCCAAAAAAAGCTAACCTCCCTGTTATTGTAATGGTGAGAGGTTAGCATGTCTTGGGGGTATGATATTTGTGAATCTGTAATTAGATAAGTAGTCATTAGACAAGTACAAAACTCTTAAGAAAATGTATAGACATATTTACAAATCTGAAATTGGATAGGTGCTCCTTGAATACAAAACTTCAGCTACAAATGTCCTAAGCAATGCTGTACACAGTTATCCAACTCCAGTAAAAGAGCAGACATGTCCTCATTTATAAATATCAGTATAAATATGAAAACATTTGGGAGTACTCACAGATTTGGAACAGAACAAATATTTTAAGTATTGATAGTGTGCGAAGTACCATGTGTACTACGTGCATTTCAATTGGCATAAGTTGTTTTTTGGGTCCACATGGGCCAGTTTGCATTTCTCTGTGACAGGCGCATGCCCACAATCCGCCACGCTGCCATAAAGCACTGTGTCCCTGGGCAGTACTGTAGGGATGGCGTGCGTCTCACGGATGAGGGGAACGACCTCTTTCTTCCTTGAGGGTCTGAGAGCTGGTCTCTCCTCCGTTCTGGCAAGACACACGCAGTTGTACACACAACCACACTCACTGCCACTTCCCTGCCACTTGCCAGCCACTCCACAAACCTAAAGGCTCTTCTAAGAGCTACGTAATAAATGTGAATAAGCACTGTGTGTCAAAACCATACACTAAAGAGAATGGTCAAAATGTCTCCTCGAGAGGTGAACTCAGGACTTGCAGTTCCCAGGGCAGTGGCACTAATCGTCACGCTACAAACCTTGTTTTAACCATGATAACTTGACACTAGTTACATGGACAGTCTGAGGATGACAGGAAGCTTTCGTTGCACAATGTTTGTGTTGTTCATTCACTCGGTACTGACTGAACATTTCTTTCTCTTGCTTGGTTAAAAAGGAATTATCTAAAACAGTTGATGTGTTGAAAACAGTCTCATTTATAGTTAGCTCTAACCAGGTTAGCAAGTATGGCATTTTCTTTTGACTGCGCGCAGGTGTGGTTGTGCTAGCAAGCAATTATGTTTTTGTTTTAACTGGGTACACTTGTGCACTCACACAAAGTGAGAATTTAGATGGGAAGTTCAGATTTTTAGGAACACACTGAAAAGTAACTTGACACTGTATTGATCAGTCAGTGCAAATTTGGATAATAATGACAAGAAGAAAATTGCATTGAGAGAGGTGGGAGAGTACTGAATGAATGCATAAGGTAAGGTTAGTAACGTTAGCTTTGGACCGTCGAATACAACATGTCTGTCTGGTGTGCTAGCTAGCTATTTTTATCAACAACAGTTTGTGTTGTGAGAGGCACGGTTGATCTTGGCCGATGCTAGCTAGCTAGCAGCTGTTATGTTAAATGCTGAAATCTGGTTGCACACGTAACGTCAGCAAGCAAGCCAATTTGACTGTATGGAGTAGCTAACGTTAAATGAGCAATGCCCATTGCATGATGTATTATAAATTAGCAGCGTGGCAATTTCCTAAAGTTTGGTGTTGACTATGAACTTTACTTAGCTAGCTAGCTATGGTACCTATGCTTTGGAAGAATGTGGGATATAAGTTATTGTCAACATTGGGTTGTTACTGATTAACTAGTTGGCTAGCTAACTGGCTATAGCAGGCAAGGACGTTCGCTAGCTTACTTGTTTGTTTACACAGATGACTTCAGCCTTATATAAAAAACCTTCCTTGGCAAAATATAGCTAGCTAGCTATCCTCGTTTGTTGGTTAGCTAGCTAGCCAACGTTAGCTCTCATCTGACTGGTATTCTATCTGTGGTATAACATTACGTTAGCTAGCTAGTTACCTAACGTTACAACTGCTGGCTAGCTAGCTACCTAACGTTAGCTAATAAAAAAAACACATTCAGCTCACTAATAATAACCAACTAGTTTTTCATGTCGAACAATTTATCTATATGCATTTATTGATTATCCTCAGCTTGAGTACCAAGATATAGCTATCTATAGTAGCCTAGGTTTGTCCTCAACCACTTCTTATCATCACTGGCTACTGCCTGGCTGATGCAGGCGGCGCGCTGTTCGTGTTGTTGAGTTGCTGATCGACCGAGTTTCTGGCCAATCAAGTTAATTTGCGAATTTTCATCGAGATTGGTGTCATTTTGGCTTAGATATAATGGTAGGGAGATTTGAATTTAACACTGAGCTTCAACCTGCTCCCCACCTAAATATCTCAGTGCCTTCTCCCAGCCAGTCCCTGTCCACCCAAGGACACAGAGGACAGAGGGATGAGGATAGGAGAGAGGAAGGAGTGGGAGTGAGGATGGGGAGAGAAGAGAGAGGGGGATGGGGAAGGAGAGGGAATGGGGGATGGGTTGCAGAGACAGAGAGGATCCGAGAGAGGAGAGCAGATCAATGTGGCTGCTTCTGATAGTCAGTCTGTTTCTCAGGATGATTGTCCAATCCTGGATAGCACCATGCAAATGCAAATGTTCTCATCTTCCTCCCTCAATAAATGTTTCAATAAAAACCTACACCTCTCACCATACAGGCATGCTGCAGTACTTCCATCTCTTTCGATTCAACATTTGTATGGGATGGAAAGAGAAAGATTCTGAGGCTATTCCAGCAGTCAAGCCCAGTCAGTGTAGTGACAGCAGCAGTGTGTGTCTCTGTCAGGCTAGCAGAGAGAGGCAGCTTGTTCCCAGTGTTACAGACTGACTGCAATGATCACTCTTTGTTCCCACTGGTAGACTGGCCTGTAATAAGGACACATTCCTCACTGTCTCTATACACACACACACACACACACACACACACACACACACACACACACACACACACACACACACACACACACACACACACACACACACACACACACACACACACACACACACACAGACACAGATAAATACACACGCAAGTATTCACACAGAGAAAAACAAATAAGCAGTAACATGCACACACAAACACACACACACACTGTAGCTGTAGGACAGTTGGACTGTCTTTGTCTGAATTGGGTTGATATTTTACTCACACACTGCACTCTCCATACCACAGTCCTGACATATCATAACATCATGAACATCACTAAATGTTCTGGCCTCAGTCTATCATGGATCTTTACTGATCGGGATGTTTTACATGATGCTACAGTAACCAAACCTTGGAGTGAACTCAAAACACACAAACATGCACGCACCTATACACACACACTCACATGCACACAAACACACGTTCAGACAGTACATTCAAAAGTTTGGACACATCTACTCATTCAAGGGTTTTTATTTATTTTTACTATTTTCTACATTGTAGAATAATAGTGAAGACATCAACTATGAAATAACACATATGGAATCATGTAGTAACCAAAAAAGTGTTAAACAAAATAGATTCTTCAAAGTAGCCACCCTTTGCCTTGATGACAGCTTTGCACACGCTTGGCATTCTCTCAACCAGCTTCACCTGGAATGCTTTTCCAACATTCTTGAAGGAGTTCCCACATATGCTGAGCACTTCTTGGCTGCTTTTCCTTCACTCTGCGGTCCAACTCATCCCATTTGGGTTGAGGTCGGTTGATTGTGGAGGCCAGGTCATCTGACGCAGCACTCCATCACTCTCCTTCTTGGTCAAATATCCCTTACACAGCCTGGAGGTGTTGGGTCATTGTCCTGTTGAAAAACTAAATGATAGTCCCACTAAGCGCAAACCAGACGGGATGGTGTATCGCTGGCATATCGCTGCAGAATGCTGTGGTTGCCATACTGGTTCAGTGTGCCTTGAATTGTAAATAAATCACCAACAGTGCCACCAGCAAAGCACCCCCACACCATCACACCTCCTACTCAATGTTTCACGGTGGGAACCACACATGCAGAGATCATCCGTTCACCTACTCGGTGTCTCACAAAGACACAGCTGTTGGAACCAAAAAGCTCAAATGTGGACTCATCAGACCAAAGGACAGATTTCCAATGGACTAATGTCCATTGCTCGTGTTTCTTGGCCCAAGCAAGTCTCTTCTTCTTATTGGTGTCCTTTAGTAGTGAATTCTTTGCAGCAATTCGACCATGAAGACCTGATTCACACAGTCTCCTATGAACAGTTGATGTTGAGATGTGTCTGTTACTTGAACTCTGTAAAGGATTTTTTTGGGCTGCAATTTCTGAGGCTGGTAACTCTAATGAACGTATATTCTGCAGCAGAGGTAACTCTGGGTCTTCCTTTCCTGTGGCGGTCCTCATTAGAGCCAGTTTCATCATAGCGCTTGATGGTTTTTGCGACTGCACTTGAAGAAACTTGACTGACTTTCATGTCTCTTTGCTTATTTGAGCTGTTCTTGCCGCAATATGGACTTGGTATTTTACCAAAATGCATTAAGAAGGAAAGAAATTCCACAAATTAACTTTTAACAAGGCACACCTGTTAATTAAAATGCATTCCAGGTGACTATCTCATGAAACTGGTTGAGAGAATGCCACGAGTGTGCAAAGGTGTCATCAAGGCAAAGGGTGGATAAAATAGCTAAAATATATATTGATTTGTTTAACACTTTTTTGGTTACTACATCATTCCATATGTGTTATTTCATAGTTTTGATGTCTTCACTATTATTCTACAATGTAGAAAATAGTAAAAAATAAAAACCCTTGAATGAGTAGGTGTTCTAAAACTTTTGACTGGTACTGTACATACACACACACACAAACCAACAACAACACGCACACACACCTACAACTTTGAGTTATCCCAACTCTAAGTGTTTAACAGCATCAGTGTGTAAAGTGATACCCTCAGATGTTCTGCAGTATCTATGGCAGTCCATGTCTAGCCAGTAGAGAGAGAAGAGATGCTAAACCTTCCCATGCTCTGATTGCAGACCAAAACACATACAGTATGAAGATGGCCTGGTTGGCCAATGGCCACCCCAGAGGGGACAACGAAGGTCCTTTCTTTAATTAACTGAAAATGTAGTCCACTGTATTCATGGTACTTATTCTGTCCAACAACTTGTGAAATATTTATAAACATCTTCCAAACTAATAATACTACCACATGCCAGTAAAACCATTGCAAACCCTCATCTCTCCCTCTTTCTAACAACAAAATGCATGCCTTGAAGATAGGAATGTTAAAAACATCTGGGACTGAATGTTCCTATAAGGATTCCCATGGAACAACCCAGAATATTGTATTTATATTTCTAGCAAAGCATCAAAGGAGAGAAAAAACAGCACCAAGGCTAATCTGAATGGTGAAATAAATATGTGTGCTACACCCAAGATGAATGTTAGATAGATACGTATCAAACCCCACTCATGATAGCTTCTGCTGTCATCATAAGACAGTGGGTCAGTGTGTGTGTGTGTGTGTGTGTGTGTGTGTGTGTGTGTGTGTGTGTGTGTGTGTGCGTGTGCGTGTGCGTGCGCGTGCGCGTGCGTGTGTGTGTGTGGATAGTAAACTAACAAAACTTTGACCAACTGGGGACATTTTGTTAGTCCCCATGAGGTCAAATGCTATTTCTAGGGGGTTTAGGGTTAAGGTAAGAATTAGTGTTAGGGTTAGAATTACGTTAAGGGTTAGGTTTAGGGTTAGGGTTAAGGTTAGGTTGTTGGGTTAGGGTTAAGGTTAGGGTAAGGGTAACAGTACGGGTTAGGGTTAGGGGTTGGGGAAAATAGGATTTTGAATGGGACTGAATTGTGTGTCCCCACAAGGTTAGTTGTACAAGACTGTTTTTGCGTGTGTGTTTATGTTTGTGTGTGTGTGTGTGTGTGTGTGTGTGTGTGTGTGTGTGTGTGTGTGTGTGTGTGTGTGTGTGTGTGTGTGCGTGCGTGCGTGTGTGTGTGTGTCCTGGATGATGACTGTGAGAGAGTAAGCACAGTATCTAACGTTAGTTGATAGAGGAGGGAGATGAGCAGTCCCCTATCTCCTAACATCTGTCTGTATCCAACAGTCATTCTCTATTCTTCTTCGGTACGAGGAAGAGCGAGAATCTGGTCCTTATCTACGACACCCCTGTTTAACCCCTCTAATATGTCACACACACACAGGGAGTGCAGATGCTCTATCGAGAGCATCTTGACCGGCTGCAGCACTGCCTGGTTTGGCAACTGCATCCCCCTCGACCGCAAGGCTCTACTGAGGGAGGTGCGGATGGCCCAGCACAATCACTGGGGGCGAGCTCCCAGCCATTCAGGACATTCATACCAGGCGGTGTCTGAGGAAGGCCCGAAAAATTGTAATTATGGTACTGTTTCTTGCTTGCATTCTTGTGTTTTTCTTATTTCTCATGTTTTCTTACTTTATATTTTTCTTCTTAACTTGATATTGAATATGGCATTATTGGGAAAGAGCTTGCAAGTAAGCATTTCACTGTACTGATTTACACCTGCTGTATCCTGTGCACGTGACAAAAAACATTTAAACTTTAAACCCTGCATACACACACACCTCTCTCTATAGACAAATGAAGACAGTCCAGGCATTGGTGCACTTACTGAAACAGGAAAGCAAGACTCATAAAACACCATATGCACAAACACACACATACAAACAGCCAGCCAGACCCTAGCCTAGGACTTAAATATCACGGGAGAAGTGGAAAATTGCCCCTCAAAAGATCAGCCTCAGTCTTTTGCCAAAGTATTCTCTCCATTTTAAAGGAAAATAGGATTTAAACCGGATTGAAAAGGCACTGTGCTAGACCACAGCCAATTAACTATAACTGCTCTACTCTACAGAAATAACTGCTCTACTCTACAGAAATAACTGCTCTACTCTACAGAAATAACTGCTCTACTCTACAGAAATAACTGCTCTACTCTACAGAAATAACTGATCTACTCTACAGAAATAACTGCTCTACTCTACAGAAATAACTGATCTACTCTACAGAAATAATTGCTCTACTCTACAGAAATAACTGCTCTACTCTACAGAAATAACTGATCTACTCTACAGAAATAATTGCTCTACTCTACAGAAATAACTGCTCTACTCTACAGAAATAACTGCTCTACTCTACAGAAATTAAAACAACTTCAATGACTTCAGTGACTGAGCTAACATATGGAATTGTTTTAAGATGGTCATACCATGGATCATTTAGCTATTGATTTTGAATTTTCGGACCCCTATAGCTATCAAAAAATATATACACTAATTATTTGATAAAATGTTGAATTTGGGCCTTACAACTATAGCCCACAGAAACACATTCATACATGGAAAAACAGACCCCCCCCCAAAAAAAACATGAGGAATAAGGTTTTGAAGTGTCTGTCCTATATCTAGTAGATCTAAGAAACCTTTTCTCTCTCTCGCGTTCTCACTCCCTCTCTCTCCTGTTCAGAGAGGCAGGCAGGCAGAGAGGCAGCTAATTGTATTTCCTGCCTGTTCTTCCATGGGCTTCAATCCCAATTAGATATGCCTGGTCTGATCTGCTGCCAAGCCTCAGCTTGACTAACTGGGTTCAGCTCTCACACACACAGGCAGGCAATCAGGCACACACACACATGGACAGACTACATCACACAGGCCATCTCGGAGAGTGGTCACACATATGATTCTCCCACCACCGTGTGAGACAGCCAGGGAGGAAACAGCAGCCAGAGCCCAGAGGGAATGAAACACTGTGACTGAAGAGCTTTCTAATTCAATGAGGACCACTGTGGGTGTGTGTGCGCGTCCATGTGTGTGGAATGGAGAGGCATGCCATGGCTAACACCATCACCATCCCCTCCTTAGGCTCTCCATTGTCCATCTCCATCCTACTCCATATCAACAGCAAGATACCGACATACAGCTAACGCACTCGCACACACACAGCAGCTGTGTATTCTTTCCTGTTAAAACTCACAGTTTGTGTTTGACTACAGTACCCAGCTGTTAGTGTTACTAAAAAACAAGAGAGAGAGAGAGAGAGAGAGAGAGAGAGAGAGAGAGAGAGAGAGAGAGAGATAGAGAGAGAGGGGGGAGCAGGACTTATTCCCTTGGCCTGGGGATCGATGGCAAACACAGCTGGTGTTTATTTTAAACACAAATCCTGAATCAGGTCTGCCTGTACTTGCATACTTGATTATGTATTGAACCTATTTAAAGGAGCAGAACCAGGCTATAATGTAACAGCTCATCAGTAAATGCCACAGTAATCAGTGCCAGTGGTTGTGTGTGTGAGGAGCGGTGTGGGGTCAGTAGAGGCAGAGCTGTGTTTGTGTGTACAACATGAATAGCAGTGTAATCCCGTTAACTCCATGGTGGGTTTCATATTATTCCATAAATACAGCATGGTACAGTCACTATACTCATTCAATAAAGAGGTGTGAATGTAAAAAATTTAGTTTAGTTTAGTTTATTAGTTTATAATGACGTGGACAGTCCCTTTTGATAAAAAGAGCAGCTTTAGCCTCTACGGCTAATTTCCAGCTGTAGTCCCTGGCCAGTTGTCAATAAGCATACATCAAATAAAATACATTACAATTATATTTACAGCAGGACTAAACAATAGGGAGTAGACATACTAAACGTGTGGCACACAATTGAGGCAAGCAAGAAACAAGCAAGCACAGATTGCAAAGACATAAAAACAGTAAATAAATAAAAACAGTACAAATCGACATAAAGAATAATCACACAGAGACCACATTGAAGCACATACAGGACATAACATTGAGGCAGGCAGCAAGGATCAAGTGGCAGCAGCATGACCATGTCACATCAAATACACATCACATCTGTGAAATTAATGTGTGCAGTTATAATTGTCGGACAGACAGTTTTTAAGGTGTATAGTAAAGGTGGAATATGTATGTATGTCTTTAATTGTAGTGGGCAGTGAGTTCCAGTTTTGTATTGCTGTAACAGAAAATGATAATTGACCAAATGTGCTTTTTCTAAATGGGATTAGAAGGTCACCTCGTGTGGTGCTTCTGGTGATCTGCCTGCTATTATTACGTTGGATTATAAATGAATTAAAAGGAGCAGGAGCAGTATTATGCAGAATTTTGTAGACCAAACAGATGTTTTTATATTTGATTACATCTTCCCAGCTTAGCAGTTTATGATTATTAAGGATAATACAATGATGTAAACTGTTAGGCTTCTGGTCCAAAGCTTTGAGAGTTTTTTTATGAAGAGTTGCTAATGGCTTTAGTGATAAGCTTTTAGTTTGTCCCCAGCTTGTCAGACAATATGTTAGATGTGACACAATCATGGCATCCATAAATAATTTAGCAGCATTAAAAGTAAGTGCATTTCTAATATATCTAAAATTAGCTAAGCTAAACTTGACCCTATTACACACTTTCTTAATATGTGCTTTAAAATAAAGATTAGAATCAATAATAACGCCCAAATACTTAACTTGTGGCACAATACTAATGTTTTGACCTGAAATCGTT
>QNTS01003410.1:36974-49013 GCA_003317085.1 Hucho hucho | reverse complement strand
TTGCCGTACCAGGCAGTGATGCAACCAGTCAGGATGCTCTCGATGTTGCAGCTGTAGAACCTTTTGAGGATCTCAGGACCCATGCCAAATCTTTTTAGTCTCCTGAGGTGGAATAGGCTTTGTCGTGCCCTCTTCACGACTGTCTTGGTGTGTTTGGACCATTCTAGCTTGTTGTTGATGTGGACACCAAGGAACTTGAAGCTCTCAACCTGCTCCACTACAGCCCCGTCGATGAGAATGGGGGCGTGCTTGGGTCCTCCTTTTCCTGTAGTCCACAATCATCTCCTTAGTCTTGGTTACGTTGAGGGAGAGGTTGTTGTCCCTGGCACCACACTGCCAGGTCTCTGACCTCCTCCCTGTAGGCTGTCTCGTCGTTGTCAGTGATCAGGCCTACCACTGTTGTGTCGTCTGCAAACTTAATGATGGTGTTGGAGTCGTGCCTGGCCATGCAGTCGTGGGTGAACAGGGAGTACAAGAGGGGACTGAGCACGCACCCCTGGGGAGCTCCAGTGTTGAGGATCAGCGTGGCAGATGTGTTGCTACCTACCCTCACCACCTGGGGGCGGCCCATCAGGAAGTCCAGGATCCAGTTGCAGAGGGAGGTGTTTAGTCCCAGGATCCTTAGCTTAGTGATGAGCTTTGAGGGTACTATGGTGTTGAACGCTGAGCTGTAGTCAATGAATAGCATTCTCACATAAGTGTTCCTTTTGTCCAGGTGGGAAAGGGCAGTGTGGAGTATTATGTTGGTATTACAGACTCAATCAGGGACATGTTGAAAATGTCAGTGAAGACACCTGCCAGTTGGTCAGCACATGCCCGGAGCACACGTCCTGGTAATCCGTCTGGCCCCGCAGCCTTGTGTATGTTGACTTGTTTATAGGTCTTACTCACGTCGGCTACGGAGAGCGTGATCACACAGTCGTCTGGAACAGCTGATGGTCTCATGCATGCCTCAGTGTTGCTTGCCTCGAAGCGAGCATAGAAGTGATTTAGCTCGTCTGGTAGGCTCGTGTCACTGGGCAGCTCTCGGCTGTGCTTCCCTTTGTAGTCTGTAATAGTTTGCAAGACCTGCCACATAAGACGAGCGTCAGAGCCGGTGTGGTATTATTCAATCTTAGCCCTGTATTGACGCTTTGCCTGTTTGATGGTTCGTCGCAGGGCATAGCAGGATTTCTTGTAAGCTTCCCTAGACCCCCTCCATACTTACACATAACATGTATGCACTCTAAATACACATCAAATAACATGTAATACACTCATATACTTGTGCACACACTCATAAAAAACCATGTGCACAAGTCTTGCAAGTGTATGTGTGCACACACAAACACACACACACACACCCTCTACTGGACACTGTGGTGAAGAAGGCATGACAGCGACTCTTCAACTTCAGGATGTTGAAGAAATTTGGCCTGTCCTACGAGGGCCCTCACAGTGTTCTACAGGAGCACCATCGATAGCATACTGTTGGGTTGCATCACAGCCTGATACGGCAACTCCACCGCCACAGACTGAAAGGTGCTACAGAGGGTGATACGCTCAGCCGGACGCACCATTGGGTACTCTGCCCTCCAGGACACCTACAACACCAGGTGTCACAGGAAGGCCAAGAAGATCATCAGGAAACTCAGCCACCTGTGCCATGGCCTGTTCTCCCTGTTTCCATCGGTCAGATGTGGGCAGTATAGGAGCATCATGGCAAAAGACTGTAAAACTGGCCAATAGCTTCTACCCCCAGACCATCAGTCTGCTGAACAGCCTCCACTAGTCAGCTATCTACTCCCCCTGCCTCCCCCCGGATTTCTTGCCCCCACCCCAATGGACATTATCATGCTGAATAGCCACCACTAGTCAACTACCTAATCCCACTGTCCTGCCACCTGCACCCCTGGTCTTCCTACCCCCCCATGGACATTTATCATTTATCTTCAGGAAGGCAGTGAGTTGCTGCGCAACAGCTTTTTCAAAAAAATTTTAGAGGAATGGAAGATTCGATATAGGCCGATAGTTTTTTATATTTTCTGGGTCAAGGTTTGGCTTTTTCAAGAGAGGCTTTATTACTGCCACTTTTAGTGAGTTTGGTACACATCCGGTGGATAGAGAGCTGTTTATTATGTTCAACATAGGAGGGCCAAGCACAGGAAGCAGCTCTTTCAGTAGTTTAGTTGGAATAGGATACATTATGCAGCTTGAAGGTTTAGAGGCCATGATTATTTTAATCAATGTGTCAATAGATATGGTACTAAAAAACTTGAGTGTCTCTCTTGATTTTATGTCCTGGCAAAGTTGTGTGGACTCAGGACAACTGAGCTTAAGTTTAAACAGATACCTCGGTGCATTCAGCTTGTCAAAACTTCTTACAAAAACAAGTAGTGATGAAGTCAATCTCTCCACCACTTTGAGCAATGAGAGATTTACATGCATATTATTAATGTTAATGTACATTTAAGGGCCAGCCATGCTGCCCTGTTATAAGCCAATTGTAATTTTCCGATGTCCCTCTTTGTGGCACTTGATCACACGACTGAACAGTAGTCCAGGTCTGACAAAACTAGGGCCTGTAGGATCTGCCTTGTTGATAATGTTGTTAAAATGGCAGATAAGCGCTTTATTATGGACAGATTTCTCCCCATCTTAGCTACTGTTTACAATCCAGAGTTACTCCAAGCAGTTCAGTCACCTCAACTTGCTCAATTTCCACATTATTTATTACAAGATTTAGTTGAGTTTTAGGGTTTAGTGAATGATTTGTCCCAAATTCAATGCTTTTAGTTTTTTTAATATTTAAGACTAACTTATTCCTTGCCACCCTTTTTGAAACTAACTGGAGCTCTTTGTTAAGTGTTGCAGTGATTTCAGTCGCTGTAGTAGCTGACGTGTATAGTGTTGAGTCATCCGCATACATAGACACAGTGGCTTTACTTAAAGTCAGTGGCATGTCATTAGTAAATATTGAAAAAAATGTAAGGGGCCTAGACAGCTGCCCTAGAGATTTCCTGATTCTACTTGGATTATGTTGGAGAGGCTTCCATTAAATAACACACTCTGTGTTCTGTTAGACAGGTAACTCTTTATCCACAGTATAGCAGTGGGTGTAAAGCCCTAATACATACGTTTTTCCATCAGCAGACTGTGATCAATAATGTCAAAAGCTGAACTGAAGTCTAGTAAAACAGCTCCCACAATCTTTGTATCATACACAAATGACTGATTGGCTGAGAGAAATGTAAGTGCCATGATTGTTAAATGTCCTTTCCTATAAGTGTGCTGAAAGTCTATTGTCAATTTGTTTACAGTAAAATAGCATTGTATCTGGTCAAACACCATTTTTTCCAAAGGTTGGTTGGCTACTTTTGCTTTCCTCCAGGCCTGAGGGCACACACTTTCTAGTAGGCTTAGATTGAAGATATGGCAAATAGGAGTGGCAATATCGTCCCCTATTATCCTCAGTAATTTCCATCAAAGTTGTCAGACCCCAGTGGCTTGTCATTGTTGATAGAAAACAACAATTTTTCCACCTCTTCCACACTCACTTTACAGAATTTAAAATTACAATGCTTGTCTTTCATAATTTGATCAGTTATACTTGGATGTGTGGTGTCAGCGTTTGTTACTGGTATGTCATGCCTAAGTTTGCTAATCTTGCCAATTAAAAAATCATTAAAGTAATTGCCAATATCAGTGGGTTTCGTGATGAATGAGCCATCTGATTCAATGAATGATTGGGCTGAGTTTGCCTTTTTGCCCAGAATTTCATTTAAGGTGCTCCAAAGCTTTTTACTATCATTCTCTATATCATTTATCTTTGTTTCATAGTATAGTTTCTTCTTCTCTTCATCCAGTTAAGTCACATGATTTTTTGCAATTCCTTTTGCCTCATTCCTCTCCACCGTAAACTTTTTCCATTCCTCATAAATCCACAGGGATTTAACAGTATTTACAGTCATTTTCCTAATGGGTGCATGCTTATTAGTAACTGGAAAAGGCGATTTCATAAATGTGTCAAGTGCAGTGTCTGGTTGCTCCTCATTACACACCACAGACCAACTAACATTCTTTACATCAACAACATATGAATCACTACAAAACGTATTGTATGACCTCTTATACACTATACTAGGCCCAGCCTTTGGAACTTTAGTATTCCTAAATATGTGTACTATATTGTGATCGCTACAACCAATGGATTTGGAAACTGCATTAAAGCACATTTCTGCAGCATTAGTAAAGATGTGATCAATACATGATTTCATTCCTGTGCTGTTTGTAACTACCCTGATAGGTTGACTGATAACCTGAACCAGGTTGCAGGCACTGGTTACAGTTTGAAGCTTTTTCTTGAGTGGGCAGCTTGATGAAAGCCAGTCAATATTTAAATCACCCAGAAACTATACCTCTCTGTTGATATCACATACAGTGCCTTCGGAAAGTATTCAAACTTTTCCACATTTTGTTACGTTACAGCCTTATTCTAAAATTGATGAAAAAGTTTTTCCCCCTTCAATCTAAATACAATCCCCCATAATGACAAAGCAAAAATAGGTTTTTAGACATTTTTGCTAATTTATAAAATCTCCCATTTACGTAAGTATTCAGACCCTTTACTCAGTACTTTGTTGAAGCACATTTGGCAGCGATTATAGCATTGAGTATTCTTAGGTATGACGCTACAAGCTTGGCACACCTGTATTTGGGGAGTTTCTCCCATTCTTCTCCGAAGATCCTCTCAAGCTCTGTCAGGTTGAATGGGGAGCGTTGCTGCACAGCTATTTTCAGGTCTCTCCAGAGATGTTCAATCGGGTTCAAGTCCGGGCTCTGGCTGGGCCACTCAAGGACATTCAGAGACTTGTCCCAAAGCCACTCCCGCGTTGTCTTGCCTGTGTGCTTAGGGTTATTGTCCCGTTGGAAGGTGAACCATCACCCCAGTCTGAGGTCCTGAGCTCTCTGGAGTAGGTTTTCATAAAGGATCTCTCTGTACTTTGCTCCGTTCATCTAGTCTCCCAGTCCCAACCACTGAAAAACATCCCCACAGCATGATGCTGCCACCACCATGCTTCACCGTAGGGATGGTGCCAGGTTTCCTCCAGACGTGACACTTGGCATTCATGCCAGAGAGTTCAATCTTGGTTTCATCAGACCAGAGAATCATGCTGTCATGTGCCTTTTACTGAGTGGCTTCCGTCTGGCCACTCTACCATAAAGGCCTGATTGGTGGAGTGCTGCAGAGATGGTTGTCCACAAAGGAACTCTAGAGCTCTGCCAGAGTGACCATCAGGTTCTTGGTCACCTCCCTGACCAAGAGGCCCTTCTCCCCCAATTGCTCAGTTTGGCCAGGCGGCCAGCTCTAGGAAGAGTCTTGGTGGTTCCAAACATCTTCAATTTAAGAATGATGGACGGCACTGTGTTCTTGGGGACCTTCAATGCTGCAGAAATGTTTTGGTACCCTTCCCCAGATCTGTATTTTCTGTAGATGTTATAACCATGTATTGTTACCACTGTATCATCAAAGGTATTAAATAAGTACGTTTCAGATATTTTCAGAATATGAATGTCATCTGTTACTAGCAAGTTATTGATTTCATGAACCTTGTTTCTTAAGCTACACAAGTTAACCTGGGCTATTTTGAGCACTTCTGGGATGCTTGATTGTTTTCATTGCTTAACTGGAAAGCTTAGCAGAAGTAGGCATGCTCATGTTATTTACGTTAGTGTAGGGTGAGCTGCACACAGTGGACTACCTACTAGGGCACACCGCCTCAGTGGTAATAGTAGAACTCTGGTTCATAGGCACATGATTACAGCATACAATAGCTGTGGGATCAGCAGAGGCATTCAGGGTAGTTTGAGGGACATAAAATAGGTTACTTACATTGTCTACCATAGCCCCTGGGATAATGTTCATTTGCTGAAGCATTATGACAATTCGGCGACACAATGATAGGGATTAACTGAGCTGGGCTTGGGTCACTGATAAGTCATTGTCTCAACGCAGCCTTATAATGCTTTAAAAGGATCCAGGAACCCAAATGATCCCATCTTCATTATAAAATGAGCTTTGTTTCTAGAGTGTATCAAAATTGTCAATAAATGTTACACACACAGATCTGCAATAGTCACGTAGCCAGTTATGGAGGGCTAAAAGTCTGCTGAAACATTCAATGCCACGATTTAGGGAGGGCACATGGCCAGATATTTGGGGGCATGTGTTGGTGTCAAGCAGAGACCCAATCAGTTTTTTAAAATCCATCTTCAGCTGTTCTGAGCTGCCCTTCATAATATAATTGAATCTCACATAAACTATGATAGACTCAATTTCCTGATGCAGGTTTAAAATGTTTGGGAGCAGCTTATTTTTGTTGTGTACTCATGCTCAAGGATAGCACAAGGTTTTTGCTCCAGGGACTGAGACATGTCTCACCATTGAACTGCCCAATACAATGGCCACAAGAAGCAGGATAGCGTACGCCCGCAGCTCCCGGCGATAGGTCCAGACCTCCCACAGCAGGCAGAGCCCTGTCAGATCCAGAGAAAGGGAAAGAAGCTGAACTCGATGACGAAGCAGACACAGGCAGTCCCAGCGATGAAGGCACAGGTAGATCAGGCACCAGGGTGGCGAAGCTATTCTTCATCTCAATCTGCTAATAAGTTATAAGGACTCACTCTGTGTGAAATAATAGGGGTTGGCATTCTTTTTTTATTATCTTCCTCTGTCCCCCATACATACAACATCTGTAAGGTCCCTCTGTCAAGCACAGGTTCAACTACAAAGACCAGGGAGGTTTTCGAAAGCCTCATAAAGAAGGGCAGTGATTGGTAGATGGATAACAATAACAAATCAGACATCGAATATTATCTTTAAGCATGGTCAAGTTAATAATTAAGCTATGGATAATTGGATGTATTAAACCGTCCAGACACATCAAAGATGAAATCTTCCTTCTGCACTGAGCTCCAGGATAAGAAGGAAACTACTTAGGGATGTCACAATGAATTGATTTTAAAACAGCTAGTTCAATGGCTGTGATGGGAGAAAACGGAGGATGGATCAACAACATTGTAGTGGCTCCACAATAATGGCCTAAATGACAGAATGAAAAGAAGAATAGAAATATACAGAATAAAAATAGTCCAAAACATGCAGGTACTAAAGTAATACAAAAGAATAAACACTAAACACATCACTGAGTAACTGCCTCCTTATTTCTAAGCACAGTGGTGGCTGCATCATGATATGGGTATGCTTGACATCGGCAAAGGCTGGGTAGATATGCAGGATGAAAAGAAAGAGGATAGACCTAAGCACAGGCAAAATCCTAGAGGAAAACCTGTTTCAGCCTGCTTACAACAGACACTGGGAGAGGAATTCATCTTATAGCATATTTTTAACCTACAACACAAAGCCACATCTACAGAGTGAATGTTCCTACGTTCCTACGTAGCCAAGTTACAGTTTTGACTTAAATCTGCTTCAAAATCTATGGCAAGATTTGCTGTCTAGCCATGATCCCCAACACCTTGACAGAGCTTGAAGAATTTTGAAAAGAATAATGGGCAAATATTGCACAATGCAAGTGTGCAAAGCTCTTATGAAACTTACCCAAGAAGACTCACAGCTGTAATCACAGCCAAAGGTGTTTTTAACATGTATTGACTCAGGGGGGTGAATACTTATCTAATCAAGGTATATTAGTGTTTTATTTTTCATTAATAATTTTTTTAAAAATAATTTATCTTCCACTTTGCGTATTTTGTGTAGTTTGTTGGAAAAAAAGACAATTAAATCAATCACACTTTGTAACAATAAAATGTGAAGAAATCCTAGGGGGGGTGTAGACTTTCCATAGGCCCTGTACAATACCTTTCGATTAAATTTGACATACTGCAATTGAGACCTGGAGAGGACAGATGAGCTGAGTCATGATCACCTGACACAACACATACTGTACTTGTCTGTTGTCTTGTTTGTATTTACAGTAGCCTACTTCCTCTACAACTAAACCATCTAAACATGGCCAGACATAATTGATACAGTATGGATGATAGGATATGGCTATGAGGACGTTATGCGTCTTTAAAACAATAAAAGGGATTGAAGAGAAACAGTCAGAAAGGTCAAAGATTATATTGGGTTACCGCTGTTTACCGGTGTACAGTCCGTCGCAGAAACCCCGCGCTGGAATTTCCCGGAGGGCGGGCGTCACTAGTTACCACAAATACAAAGTCATAATTATGGCTAAACCCCCGCTTATTTCTACAATGTATCTTCTTAAAATCTGATTTAAAACCTAGCCCTAACCACACTGCTAACATTATGCCTAACCCTGACCTTAAATTAAGACCAAAAAGCAAATTTTTGTTTTCGTGAATTTGTACGATAGAGACCATTTAGACTTTGTGGCAGTGGTAACTAGTGACAACCCCTGAGGGCGGGAACAGTGCTATTCAAGGAGGAAGTTCAAACTCTCCTCTGGAGTTTCTGAAAGCGGTATGTTGACACATGAAAACCTGTTCGTCTCTGCATAAAAAGGCACGTCGCCTCTGGAAATGCAGCATTCATAACACACGTGTAGAGAAGCTTTTATCTAGTAGTTAAGTTATATCCGTTTATTGGATCTCATTATTACATTTACTTGACAACATGTCAGAAGTCTTCATTATAGATCTAATTCACTGTCGGTGTCCGCAGCACAGCTCGTGCGTGGAGAGGCAAGTAAAAAGCGTCACATGTAGGAGCGATGTCGGCTTTCAAATATATCTACTATTCGGACCACACAGTCAACGTTGTAATGCAAACTGCGAGAACAAGGTGTCTTTGCTGGAAACGTTTTTCAGTCAGCAGACAAACGTCCACGTATTGGACTACACCACTGTTACGGAGTCTTGGTACCGTTTCAAACTAGCCGTGGACCAACTGGACTTGCGAACGGTTCGGTTCTTCACCTCAAAAAACAGGAGACCGATGTTTAAAGCATACATTGAGCAACTTTTCACGGAGGTGTATACATTTGAGTACATCACATCCAATGACCTCTCGTGCCCTGGTCATGTGCAATGCGACTCACATTTAGCTCCACCTGTCAGTGAGGTCAGAGAAGAGGTCATAAGCTTTCTGCAGCAGTTACCTGCTAAAGGAGACGTCACCATACTGAGGTCCACTTTCATTTCAGGTAGGTGTGTGTGTAATACAGTATCTATTACTGTAGTGTAATATTATGCTTAATTATCTGAGGACTATCATTCAGCAACCAGTGAACAGTCCCTCCCTTCTTTCCTCTTCACTCCCTTTCCCCTCCCTCCATCCATCCACCTCTCTTCTCTTTCAATTCAATTTTAGGGCTTTATTGGCATGGGAAACATGTTAACATTGCCAAAGCAAGTGAACTAGATAATAAACAAAAGTGAAATAAACAATCAAAATTAACAGTGAACATTGGACTCACGAAAGTTCCAAAAGAATAAAGACATTACATATTATGTGCAAATAGTTCAAGTACAAAGGGGAAAATAAATAAACATAAATATGGGTTGTATTTACAATGGTGTTTGTTCTTCACTGGTTGCCCTTTTCTTGTGGCAACAGGTCACAAATCTTGATGCTGTGATGGCACACTGGTATTTCACCCAATAGATATGGGAATTAATCAAAATTGAGTTTGTTTTTTAATTCTTTGTGGATCTGTGTAAAATGTGTGTCTAATATGGTCATACATTTGGCACAAGGTTAGGAAGTGCAGCTCAGTTTCCACCTTATTTTGTGGGCAGTGTGCACATAGCCTGTCTTCTCTTGAGAGCCAGGTCTGCTTACGGCAGCCTTTCTCAATAGCAAGGCTATGCTCACTGAGTCTGTACATAGTCAAAGCTTTCCTTAGTTTTGGGTCAGTCACAGTGGTCAGGTACTCTCTGTTTAGTGCCAAATAGCATTGTAGTTTGCTATTTTTTTGTTTGTTAATTCTTTCCAAGTAATTCTCTTTTTGTTTTCTCATGATTTGGTTGGGACTAACACAACCATTTTGTGAATTCTTCTGCATGAAGAGTCTCAATTTGGTGTTTGTCTCATTTTGTGAATTCTTGGTTGGTGAGTGAACCCCAGACCTCACAACCATAAAGGGCAATGATATTGATTCAAGTATTTTTAGGTATGTAAAATTGTATGTCCCATTTAATGGCATAGAAGGCCCTTCTTGCCTTGTCTCTAGGCTCGTTCACAGCTTTGTGGAAGTTACCTTGCCAGCAGCATACCACCCTGCATCCCACTGCTGGCTTGCTTCTGAAGCTAAGCAGGGTTGGTCCTGGATGGGAGACCAGATGCTGCTGGAAGTGGTGTTGGAGGGCCAGTAGGAGGCACTCTTTCCTCAGGTCTAAAAAAATATCCCAATGCCCCAGGGCAGTGATTGGGGACATTGCCCTGTGTAGGGTGCTGTCTTTTGGATGGGATGTTAAACAGGTGTCCTGACTCTCTGAGGTCATTAAAGATCCCATGGCACTTATTGTAAGAGTAGGGGTGTTAACCCTGGTGTCCTGGCTAAATTCCCAAGCTGTCCCTCATACCATCATGGTCACCTAATCAACCCCAGCATACAATTGGCTCATTCATCCCCCTCCTCTCCTCTGTAACTATTCCCCAGGTTGTTGCTTTAAATGAGAATGTGTTCTCAGTCAACTTACCTGGTAAAATAATGGATAAATAAAAAAAACCTGTGGTGCTGATGTTTAGGCCGAGGTATGTATAGTTTTTTGTGTGCTCTAGGGCAACGGTGTCTAGATGGAATTTGTATTTGTGGTCCTGGCAACTGGACCCTTTTTGGAACACTATTATTTTTGTCTTACTGAGATTTACTGTCAGGGCCCAGGTCTGACAGAATCTGTGCAGAAGATCTAGGTGCTGCTGTAGGCCCTCCTTGGTTGGGGACAGAAGCACTAGATCATCAACAAACAGTGACATTTGACTTCAAATTCTAGTAGGGTGAGGCCGGGTGCTGCAGACTGTTCTACTGCTCTCGCCAATTCGTTGATATATATGTTGAAGAGGGTGGGGCTTAAGTTACATCCCTGTCTCACCCCACGGCCCAGTGGAGAGAAATGTGTGTGTTGTTTACCAATTTTGTTTGTGTACATGGATTTCATAATGTTGTATGTTTTTCCCCCAACACCCCATTCCATCAATTTGTATAGCAGACCCTCATGCCAAATTGAGTCAAAAGCTTTTTTGAAATCAACAAAGCATGAGAAGACTTTGCCTTTGTTTTGGTTTGTTTGTTTGTCATTTAGGGTGTGCAGGGTGAATACGTGGTCTGTCGTATGGTAATTTGGTAAAAAGCCAATTTGACATTTGATCAGTACATTGTTTTCACTGAGGAAATGTAGAGTTTGCTGTTAATGATAATGCAGAGGATTTTCCCAAGGTTGCTAATTGACGCATATCCCACGGTAGTTCTTGAGGTCAATTTTGTCTCCGCTTTTGTGGATTGGGGTGATCAGTCCTTGGTTCCAAATATTGGGGACGATATCAAAGAGTTTAAGTATAGCCAATTAGAATTTGTTGTCTGTATATTTTATCATTTCATTGAGGAAACCATCAACACCACAGGCCTTTTTGGGTTGGAGGGTTTTTATTTTGTCCTGTAGTTCATTCAATGTAATTGGAGAATCCAGTGGATTCTGGAAGTCTTTAGTAGTTGATTCTAAGATTTGTATTTGATCATGTATAAGTTTTGCTGTTTGTTATAGAGACAAAAAGATTGAAGTGGTTTATCCATACATCTCCGTTTTAAATAGATAACTCTTTGTGTTGTTTGTTTAGTTTTCCAATTTTCCCAGAAGTGGTTAGATTTTTGGGATTCTTCAATTACATTGAGCTGATTTAGGTGGATCTGGTCATAATGGCTGTTCAATTCCAGGATGGAGTGTTGGGCCAGGTATACATTTGGTTTTGAGACACAGTCACGGGAAATACTTGCGTTCTCTCTCTCTCTCTCTCTCTCTCTCTCTCTCTCTCTCTCTCTCTCTCTCTCTCTCTCTCTCTCTCTCTCTCTCTGT
>QNTS01003410.1:10946-36099 GCA_003317085.1 Hucho hucho | reverse complement strand
CATTCAGAGGGTCTGAGACCCCCCCGGGCCCCCTGTAATTTGCACTCTGACAGGCCACGCCTCTTAACCTGGTTCCTCTAGGTTTTGTCTTAGGTTCCTGCCTTTTAGGGAGTGTTTCTGTGCTTCTGCCTCTGCATTGCTTGATCTTTGGGGTTTTAAGCTGGGTATCTGTAAAGCACTTTGTCACAACTGCTGATGTAAAAAGGGCTTTATAAAATACATTTGATTGATTGAGGTCTAGACCGTTATGGCACAAGGGAGGTAGTGCACGTGTCCTGTACATTGTGTAACACTCACTCTAGTGGGTTGTAGAAAACATCACTGCCATCATTAAGTGGTTAATGCTGATTAGCTGTTTCTGCCAGGTGAACCACGGCAGTGATGTATGGGTGATGGGAAAGGAAGAGGAGCCACATGACTATGATGGCATCGTAACCAATCAGAGAGGTGTTGTCATAGCTGCTCCAGGAGCTGATTGCATGCCCCTCCTCTTCACTGACCCCGTGGCCAGGGTCATCGGAGTAGCTCACGCTGGTGAGACACACTCATACACTTTAAGTACAAGACAGTATGAATATTCTGCAGAAAGATGTATGCTGGTGCGTCATTATAAAGTGTTTCTTTGTGTTTCCCTCTCTCAGGGTGGAAAGGAACCCTGATGGGTGTTGCCATGGCTACAGTCAACGCCATGGTGATGGGATTCGGCAGCAGGGCGTGTGACGTCACCGTGGTGATTGGGCCGTCGGTGGGGGCCTGTTGCTTTACACTGGAGAGAGAGCAGGCTGCAGAGTTCTACTCTATCCATCCTGACTGTGTTCCTGACATGGCCGAGACCAGGCCTCATGTCAACATACGACTAGCCACCAGGTTAGTTTAGCCAACTATGCAACACAAAGACATAGCGCGTTCAAGCGGGTCCCTTTTCTCAAGCCGGTGAACATCGTTGGTCACTGCCTTTCAAAGTGTTGCATTATGGGGATAAAAATTGTCCAACTTGTGCCAATATGTCGACTGCATGAACTTTACAAAAATCTTGTGGCCAAGTTTCTGCAGTTGCTCTTCACCAGCTTCATCCTGCAGCCATCGCCTGCATTGTGGAAGGCTCTGTTGTCAACCAATCATTCGTTTTTTTTTACCCACGCAAACGTAATCAAAGACATGACTGGAACAGGAACCATCTTTGCCGCGATTCGTGTATACACTGGATATATACAAATGAATGTGATATTTGAGTCTCTCTGTCACTAATTGATTGTACAATGTACACATATAGTATGTCAGTTTGTGAGTGTGCGATATGTGGGTTGGAGACATAGAAAGAAAACCTTTTCTAAACAATGGCAACACTGCCATGTTGATCTGAGCCTTGCTGTTGGAAAACCACATTAATATCCGACTTCCGTGCCTCCCGAGTGGCGCAGCGGTCTAAGGCACTACATATCCGGGTTCGATCCCGGGCTGTGTCGCAGCCGGCCGCGACCGGGAGACCCATGAGGTGACGCACAATTTGCCCAGTGTCGTCTGGGTTAGGGGAGGGTTTGGCCAGCCAGGATGTCCTTGTCCCATCGCTCTCTAGTGACTCCTGTGGCGGACCGGGCGCATGCACGCTGACACGGTCGCCAGTTGTACGGTGTTTCCTCCGACACATTGGTGCAGCTGGCTTCCGGGTTAAGTGAGCAGTGTGTCAAGAAGCAGTGCGGCTTGGCAGGGTCGTGGATATCGGATATCACGAAATTGGGGAGGAAAAAGTGGTAAAAAAAAATATGTACAAATATGACTTCCGGCTGTCGCAATAGCACTTCACCAGATTTTGCTCTTCGACTTTCGTCTACATTCAGTTGCTTGAGCCTTACCACTCTTTCTCTGATGTAATGTCCTTAAATCACTGACAATAAAAAAAGCATTGACTCCCAGTTGAAATAACTCCACAGGGTCAATAATGAGGTCACTATGAGGTCAAACTATGATGGGGTTTTTATGATAGGTGCTGCTAGGCTGGAGAGTCGCCTGATTGATTTCCTATAGGCTGTTACCGGTTTACCGCTCTGCCTGATTTATTACCATAGAGTCAGTTCCCCCCCAGCCACTCATCTGATTGCAAAGACAAAGGTCATGCCCTGGGAGTGATCTCTGTGATTGGATACTGGTTGTGTGGGGTGATACTGTTGAAATTATCATTAGTCCCATCAGGTTAATGGATTACCAATCTAACCAGCAGAATGATGGAGAGTCAAACTAAAGGGGCAGTATTTCTTCTGAACACATATTTCACCCTAGGGGCATGCTGACCATGGAATAATTATAGTAGAATAATCTACATTGTTTAGATCAGGGTCTCTTCTCTTCCTGTGTTTTTAAACTTCCACGTTCTCCATTCCAGAATACTTCTCCAGAGGGAAGGGGTCCTGCCTGAGCGTATCCATGATGACACAGTGACTGACAGGCCGAGCGTGACCCTGTGCACCTCCTGTCACCCTGAGGCCTTCTTCTCCCACGTCAGGGACGGGCTTGACTTCGGAACACAGATAGGCTTCCTGTGGATGGACGAAACAGGAACTACTGACTGTTTCAGTAGTTCAGAACACTGAATTCATTTATGTACATTACCAGTCAACAGTTTTAGAACACCTACTCATTCCAGGGTTTTTCTTTATTTTGACTATTTTCTACATTGTAGAATAGTAGTGAAGACATCAAACCTATGAAATAACACATATGGTATCATGTAGTAACCAAAAAAGTGTTTAACAAATCAGAATATATTTTATATTTGAGATTCTTCAAAGTAGCGAACCTTTGCCTTGATGACAGCTTTGCACACTCTTGGCATTCTCTCAACCAGCTTCATGAGGTACTCACCTGGAATGCATTCCAATTAACATGTGTGCCTGTTCATTTGTGGAATTTCTTTCCATCTTAATTCGTTTGAGTCAGTTGTGTTGTGACAAGATAGGGGTGGTATACTGTATAGAAGATAGCCCTATTTGGTAAAAGACCAAGTAGAAAATAGTCAAAATAAAGAAAAACCTTTGAATGAGTAGGTGTGTCCAAACCTTTGACTGGTACTGTATATTAAATGCACATGTAGCCATATCTGTCTGTGGTAAAGTTGCACGCAACACAAAAGCGGTACATTCCAGATATGATTAATCTTACCCTGAATATTCACTTCATATGCATACACTTATTCATACACAATGCATTATTGTGTTGATGTGAGGATACAGTATTATTTTGGCGCCATTATTTTGGTTCCACAGAAATACAGTAGCAGGAACTCTGATATATCAAAAGGTGGCGATAGCACCACCAAAATAATACTGTATCCTCACACAAATACAATAATGCATTGTTTGTTTATCTTTGTCTCAATCTCTTTATTTTAAAGGAATCACGTCTGTATGAATAGGCCATGTGGGGTGCACATAAATAAAAACCCAATGTAGAAAGTTTGATTAAAATAAACTCCATAGCAAGGCATATAAAGTCTTTCTATCTTGTATGATCTTGTATTTTAGTGTTTTATGAGGCCATGGTCTATTAAAGCTACCGTTAAACACGTCTTCACTGCATCGTATAAGTTCCACACCAGCTACTTTAATTAAACCTGACTAATTAAGACCAAAAGCTGTGCTTATTCTGTCCTAATATAATAACCTAACCACACAGAGAGAGGGGAGAGACAGACAGAGAGGGGGAGAGAGACCGGGGAGACAGACAGATAGAGGGGGGGAGAGAGAGAGTGGGGAGACTGAGGGAGAGAGAGCGAAAGGACAGAGAGAGAGTGGACGGAATGCAGTATAGATACTATAGGTAGTGTTGTTGCAGACATTGGACGCTAGGGTGCAGTATTAGCTTTGTTATAAGCAGTAGGTATGTTTTGCTGGGAGAATGAGTCAAGACACTGGGGGATACAGGCCTCTAAACACGGTAGTGTTCTCACAATACCAGCAACCATATGAACAGGTTCAGACCTCTGGTCTTAATGGCTTAGGTGTTGGACTGATCTATGTAAGGTTGAGAGTTTGAGTGCGAGCGGCCAGGTGGAGAGTTTAGCCAGGACAACATCCAGGGTTAGCACTGTGTGGAAAGTGCCATGGGATCTCTAACAGTCTATGAAAGTACACATACACACTCACACATAGTGGAGCTGGCAGAACTCGGATGACAGTGTGAGTTTAGGTGTGTCAGTGTAAATGATATCAGAGTCTATCACACCATCATCCTGCCAGAACAGCACAGGAAGCCACGGTCTGAGAGGGTGAGACATATACACCCTTCCTGGGATCAACTGGTGTGTCTGTGTGACCCGATCACATTTTAGCCCCTGTGGTGTAATAGGACCTGCCGAGATCTTTAATCATTCATCTGCCAGTGTAATTACTGACTGCATCACCTCTGTCTGACTGACTGGACTGTGACATGTATGTGTGTTGCATGTGTATGTGAATGCGTCGGTACCGTAGGAAGGAACACATTACTGCAGTACTTTGCAGACATCGGTGTTGCATATTTGATTGTTTGCGTTCAAATTAATGGAAGCCTCTGTTAGGAGAGACACTGTCAGGATTCCCCTGTCCTTGTGTCCCCAATCTTCTTCCTTCTGACTGAACTTACCCTCCCAATAGTACGTAGGAAACAAGCACTGACCTACAAATTAAACCATTGTTTTGACCTACAAATTAAATCATTGTTTTGACCTACAAATTAAACCATTGTTTTTTGGGAGAGAGGCAGTGTAGGCTAACGATGAGCCAGTGATGGGCCAGTAACCAAAAGGTTTCTGGTTCGTAATCCCCGAGCCAATTTGGTGACAAATCTATCTGTTACCTTGAGCAAGGCACTTAACCCTAATTGCTACTGTAAATCATTCTGGATAATAGTGTCTGCTAAATGACGTAAATGTAAATTGTTTTGATACAAAGATTTGGTCCAATTTGATCCAGCAACAAAACAACTGTTTTCTCTGTTTATTACAGACGTCACGTCACATGTGAGAGTGAGGATAACCTCACTAACCTCACTACTTTGTCTGTCTGTAGTAAACAGTTCTGAGAAATTAACTAGCTGTAAAAATGTTCAATCTATGATCTAGGGTGTTTTGGGTCTCTGTCTGCAGATTTCTCTGTCTCTCTCTGTTCCTCTGAGTCTGCAGACCATCATGAGACTGAGGGGAACTGGCTTTGGCTGTCACACGTGACGAGGAGAGGAGGGGAAAGAAAGGAGAGCAGATATAGAATGGAGAAGGGGGAGGAGGAAATGCAAAATATATATCTGCTCTCCTTTCTTTCCCCTCCTCGTTAGAGGTGTGAAGAGGAGAGGAGAGAAAGGGACTATGAACTATACTAATACCACCTCTAACCACATTTGATTTGATTGATAATCTAAATACAGTCAGTCTGAATGATCAGTCTCAGTCTAGTCACAGCCAGAGAGCAGCAAGTTCAAGACAAATCCGAAACGAATCACCAGGTTGTTGTGTCTGCAAATGGATGGCTCTCTTAACATTCCAGACAGCACTCTCTCTCTCTCTCTCTCTCTCTCTCTCTTTCTCTTTCTCTCCCTCGCTCGTTTGCTTTTCCCTTCTTCTCTTTCCTTCAATTTCTCTTTCTCTTTTCCTTCTTCTCTCACTCTCTCTATTTTGCTTTCTCTTTCTCTCACTGTCTTTTTCTTTTTTACCTTCTCTTAATATTTTGTTTTCTCCCTCGCTATCTATCTTTCTATCTGGTTTTATCTAGTTTAGACGGGCAGTAGGGTTGTACTTGTGTGAGACGGTCAGAGTCTTCTGTTGTGTAATTATAACTATAAATCTCTCTGTTTCATAACCACCACATACAAACACATGTACTCTCTCCTCTGTTACTCCATACATACACAGTGCACACACATATACACAGACATTTACTTACCTACACTATGTTTCATAACTGCCTCGCTTCTCTCTCCTCATATAATAATCATAACCACAAAAACTCTCAAACACTCGCATATATACTCTGTTATACTGTAACTGTTTAAGCTGTCTCTGTGTACCCCCCAAACAGGCCTCCTGAGCCTGGCCATGACATATTTCAGTGTGTGGTGTGAGTGGACTTGGAAAACCACAAAGTGTTTTCTAAATACCAACCTGGCTGCTTTTGTTTTGGAAAGAATGTGGTTAAGGAGGTTAGGATACACAACCACACACAGCCAGCATCTCACAGCACCGGCCTGTGGCACGCAAGGCAACGCACAAACACACACACACACACATATCTCATTGTGGCGCAACACAATATTCATATAATTGAGTGTTTTACTGCAAACAGCCAGGGAGAAGGTCGAGGCCCGGCCCTAGTCAGAGGTTAAGGGAATAGAAAGTCAGGGTCATTGAAATGGAACTCAGCCCAGGGGGATAGCACACAGGTCTGGGTCGTTCCACCAATTAGGTGCTTTTCGAGTAGTGTAACTTGGTAAAAAAACTAAAATGTCATAGATAGCACTATGGATGCAAGCACTGACCACCCATGAGATCAACATGATCGTTTTAACCATGTTTTCAGTGTTTGTTGACAATTACATTGTTTACAAACAGCTCATATTTTGGTTTCTGATGGGGTAAAAAAGTTGAACTCAGCTCATGAGGCAGTTATATTCTTCTATAATCTCTCATGGACAGATTCTCGTGGACATGAAATGGCGAGAATCTGTCAAGGTTCACGTAGAGTTATGTGATTACGAGCAGCAGTAGTTCCTTGTTTTGGGTTTTTGACATTGATTATTTGCACAAAGGTAATCACAATTGTTAATGGCATTCCCCCCAGAAGTAAAACAGGAAATGACACATTTCTGTGAAATAATTTTACTTCTGGGTAATCAAGATTAATTCTTCTAGGATCAATGGCTATACAGTTGAAGTCGGAAGTTTACATACACTTAGGTTGGAGTCATTAAAACTTGTTTTTCAACCACCACAAATTTCATGTTAACAAACTGTAGTTTTGGCAAGTCGGTTAGGACATCTACTTTGTGCATGACACAAGTAATTATTCCAACAATTGTTTACAGACAGATTATTTCACTTATAATTCACTGTATCACAATACCAGTGGGTCAGACGTTTATATACACTAAGTTGACTGTGCCTTTAAACAGCTTGGAAAATTCCATAAAATGATGTCATGGCTTTAGAAGCTTCTGATAGGCTAATTGACATCATTTGAGTCAATTGGAGGTGTACCTGTGGATGTATTTCAAGGCCTACCTTCAAACTCAGTGCCTCTCTGCTTGAGATCATGGGAAAATCAAAAGAAATCAGCCAAGACCTCTGAAAAAAATTGTTTAGACCTCCACAAGTCTGTTTCATCCTTGGGAGCAATTTACAAACGCCTGAAGGTACCACGTTTCTGTACAAACAATAGTACGCAAGTATAAACACCATGGGACCACGCAGCCATCATACCGCTCAGGAAGGAGATGTGTTCTGTCTCCTAGATATGAACGTACTTAGGTGCGAAAAGTGCAAATCAATCCGAGAACAACAGCAAAGGACCTTGTGAAGATGCTGGAGGAAACGGGTACAAAAGTATCTATATCCACAGCAAAACGAGTCCTATATTGACATAACCTGAAAGGCCGCTCAGCAAGGAAGAAGCCACTGCTCCAACACCGCTATAAAAAAGACAGACTACGGTTTGCAACTGCACATGGGGACAAAGATCGTACTTTTTGGAGAAATGTCCTCTGGTCTGATGAAACAAAAATAGAACTGTTTGGCCATAATGACCATCATTATGTTTGGAGGAAAAAGGGGGAGGCTTGCAAGCCGAAGAACACCATCTCAACCGTGAGGCACGGGGGTGGCAGCATCATGTTGTGGGGGTGCTTTGCTGCAGGAGGGACTGGTGCACTTCACAAAATAGATGGCATCATGATAAAGGAAAATGATGTGGATATATTGAAGCATCATCTCAAGACATCAGTAAAGGAGTTTTATCTTGGTCGCAAATGGGTCTTCCAAATGGACAATGACCCCAAGCATACTTCCAAAGTTGTGGCAAAATGGCTTAAGGACAACAAAGTCAAGGTATTGGAGGGGCCATCACAAAGCCCTGACCTCAATCCCATAGAAAATGTGTGGGCAGAACTGAAAAAAACGTGTGCGAGCAAGGAGGCCTACAAACTTGACCCAGTTACACCAGCTCTGTCAAGAGGAATGGGCCAAAATTCACCCAACTTATTGTGGGAAGCCTGTGGAAGGCTACCCGAAACGTTAAACAATTTAAAGGCAATGCTACCAAATACTAATTGAGTGTATGTAAACTTCTGACCCACTGGGAATGTGATTAAATAAATAAAAGCTGAAATAAATCATTCTCTCTACTATTATTTTGACATTTCACATTCTTAAAATAAAGTGGTGATCCTAACTGACCTAAAACAGGGAATTTTTATTAGGATTAAATGTCAGGAATTGTGAAAAACTGAGTTGAAATGTATTTGGCTGAGGTGTATGTAGACTTCCGACTTCAACTGTATATCTTTACTTTAAAAGTCCCAAAAGGGATGTAGCAAATGCCCCTTTAAATTATTTTTTTTTACCTTCAACTTAATCAATAATCACATTAATGAAATAGTATTTTTCAGAAATGACTTTGTCAAAGCAACAAAATAACTAGGGTTTTACAATGATGGTGAAAACCTTTTGGGGTTAAGTGGGGTAAAATCTTTCTAGAAGTCACAATGGGTGCACACGTTTCGTGGAACAAGCTGTCTAAGCTACAGTAAGGGTGATATCTGAGTCATCATCAGGATCGTGATGTTGCCCTAACCTCTGGAATGAAACAGACATGCCAAGACTTATATACAAGTCTTCTTCTCTCCGTTCATCCCTCCTTTCTCTCTGTTCGAGTCTGTTGATGTTTCTCTCTGTCCTCAGGATCAATGAAATAAAAGAAATACCCTGCTAGTACCCTGCTCCCTCCCACCCCTTCAGAGTGTTCTTATTGTACAGCTTTATATAAATAACTCCATCTCCTCTCCAACCTTGCACTGCAGTCACACTCACAACCACATAACACACACCATTCAATCCATATTTATGTTATAAATTCCTCGACATTCTGCCTGTCTGCACGGAGTAGCCAAGAAACAGCGAGTGTCTGTAGAGAATTAGGTATTGTTAGACATTAAACTCCCTCTTGTATAGAACATGCTATCTGCAGCCCTGACTTGTTTTGGCAGACACAGAGAGAGAGAGAGAGAGAGAGAGAGAGAGAGAGAGAGAGATGTAAACAGTACCATGCTCTGTTGTGGGAGCCTGAGAGCGTCTGGTCTGACTCAGTAGCAGGGCTCACGTCACACACCAGCTCTGGGATCAGGGTAAACAAATACACCAGGGATGTTTTTATCTTTCTCCTACCTCTTCTTCTTGAGTTTGATTCCTATAAGGGGCCAGTATGGAAAATGTATGCACTCACTACTGAAAGTCGTGCTGGATAAGAGGGTATGCTAAATGACTCAGATGTAAATGTAGAAATGTGGCAGGGAGGGATAGAGGAAGAGATGAAGGGACCACGGAGATTTTGGGTTTGCCCATCTGGCCAGCACACCCCTTCTCTCTCCCACGTGCATCTCCCCCCTTCTCCACTCTCCTCCTTTCCTTCCACTTATCCTCCTGTCTCCCCCCTCTCCTCCTTTCCCTCCACTTATCCTCCTGTCTCTCCCCTCTCCTCCTTTGCCTCCACTTATCCTCCTGTCTCCCCCCTCTCCCCTCTCCTCCTTTCCCTCCACTTATCCTCCTGTCTCCCCCCTTCTCCCCTTTCCTCCTTTCCCTCCACTTATCCTCATGTCTCCCCCTTCTCCAATCTCCTCGTTTCTCTCCTTTCTTCTCACTACTTTCACCAACTATAACTACTCTATAATGTTTATAAATATAAGGCAATCTTATTCTTTCCATGATTTTCATTGCATGGATTGACCCAACTATTACACCTTTGCCCTACAATCTAAATATTGGATACTTCTGTATGGTCTTCATCTCAATTCAAACTGCCGATACATCTTTACAGTAAAAACTTCACACTGGCACGTGTACTGTAAACCCCAAAACAAAGTTAATGTGGAAAGCAGACCCACTCACTGTATTTTTACTACAGGTGATGTTTTATTTTGGTAAAGCAAGGTAAAGCAACTTGATCCTCCATATTAAGGGTGGGGTCCGCTCTTCTCTTTCCTGTCCCACAATCCTTATAGCCCCACCCCACCCCACTCATCACAAGCCAAATATTGTGCTCATGTGCACTGTCAATCTGTAGATATATGTGTATGTGTGTGTATGTGTTTGTGTGTGTGTTTATTAATACCATGGTCTGTAAGAATGTGTAGGCCCAGACCCCTCACAGAAGAATGTGTGTCTTGGATCTGTCCTGTGTCCAATCTGTCACTGATGGATGTTCTCTACTCCACACACACACACACACACACACACACACACACACACACACACACACACACACACACACACACACACACACACACACACACACACACACACACACACACACACAGAACTCAACACACAGCTAACCACAGGCACTACAGTCTGAAGTTACATTTCTCTCTCATGAGGCAATTAGGTTTTACAACTACCTCTTTATGGCATCTGTTGCTTTGTGTGTGCGCGCTCGTGTGTGTCGTCTACTGTAATGACTGAGAGTGTAATTAGAGGGAGAACCTATCTGATAAGACGACCAATCAGATTGATTTGATTCCACATGAATCACTATCATTACCTTGTTAGTGTTTGTCTCTATGCAGTACTGGGAGGGAACTACTTAGTCTGACGCAGCGAGGAAAACAGAGTGACATCACGATTCATTCGGGCGTGGAGGACAATAATGTACTTGTGTGCGTGTCTATGTTCGTGAGAGGGAGATTGTATCTATGCAACCAAAGTCAAAACTGTACAGAGGAATTTAACCTTCAATGTGCACATACACTATATGATGTCATAATCGCCATTGACACACAGGCCCTCATTTGAATGTTATCAGAGAGAGAGAAAGAGGGGAAGGAAGGAAGAAAGAAAGAAAGGGAGAGGCAGAGAAAGAGACAGAGAAAGACAGATAGGGGCAATTCCACGGCAACGGAATTATTATGAGATTCAGATTTTTTTTTTACAATATATTATACCAAAAATATAAAAATATTAAAAAGTTTAACAAACATTAGAACTCTATGCAGAATGACTATTTTTAGCAATTCCCATGTCTGATTAATCTAATCATGGTCTAAATTGCATTATGTCCCTGGTCCTCCTCCTTCTCAGTAGCCTACTGTATGGAATCCTGGGTATGCTGGTTGGAATCCTCCTCATGGAATGTGTGTTTCAGACACAGCAGGTAACAGAAAAGAACATAAACATCAATAAAAGAAAAGGACTCGAAAAAAATCACTGAACAGGGGCTTTGTGTTTTAGAAAGATAATTCATTGTTTTTTATTAGAATCCCCATTAGCTGACGCCAATGGCAACAGATAGTCTTACTGGGGTCTGACACATAACGAAATAAACGTTACAGATAAAATACTTTAGAAACATTTAAGAACATTAACATGTAGTGTGAGCGTGTGTGTGCATCTATCAGTTACACGTACATGTCAGTACAACCACACTAAAAGTAGGTCACATGGGAGAGAGACATTGTGCCTTGAGGTATTGCTTAATTTCTTTTTTGAAACCAGGTTTGCTCTTCTCTTGCACTATATGAGATGGATGGGAGTTCCATGCAATCATGGTTCTGTATAATACTGTACATTTCCTTGATTTTGTTCTGGACCTGGGGACTGTGAAAAGACCCCTGGTGGCATGTCTGTTGGGGTAAGTGTGTGTGTCAGTGCTGTGTGTAAGTTAGCTATCCAAACAATTTGGAATATCCAACCCATTCATTGGCATGCATAGTTTTGATATTAGCCCCTCTGATTACAACGAAGAGCAAAACGTGCCGCTCTATTCTGGGCCAGCTGCAGCTTAACTAGGTCCTTCTTTGCAGCATTTGACCATATAACTGGACAATAATCAAGATAAGATAAAACTAGAGCCTGCAGGACTTGCTTTGTGGAGTGTGGGGTCAAAAAAGCAGAGCATCTCTTTATCATGGACAGACCTCTCCCCATCTTTACAACCAATATGTTTTGACCACGATAGTTTGCAAGTTAAGGTAACACCAAGTAATTTAGTCTCCTCAACTTGCTCAGCAGCCACACCACTCATTATCAGATTCAACTGAGGTCTAGAAGGATTTGTAACAAATACAATGCTCTTAGATTTAGAGATGTTCAGGACCAGTTTATTACTGTCCACCCATTTTAAAACTGACAGTAACTTTGTTTAGGGTTGCATAGATTTCATTAGCTTTGGTTGCTGAAGCATATAAAGTTGAATCATCAGCATACAAGACACACAGGCTTTGTTTAATGCCATTGGCAGGTCACTGGTAAAAATGGAAACAAGTCGATGGCCAAGAGAGCTGCCCTGCGGTACACCACACTTTACATGTTTAACATTAGAGAAGCTTCCATTAAAGAAAACCCTCTGTGTTCTATTAGATCGATAGCTGTAGGGGCCTCCCGAGTGGCGCTGCAGTCTAAGGCACTGCATCGCCGTGCTTGAGGCATCACTAAAGACCTGAGTTAGATCCCAGGCTGTGTCACAACCAACCGGGAGTCGCATAGGGCGGTGCACAATTGGCCCAGCGTCATCCGGGTTAGGGGAGGGTTTGGCGGGGGAGGCTTTACTTGGAATGGAGTGTGTGACTCAGAGACATGAAGAAGAGAGGGTTGTTGTAAGCAGGACAGGTGTGTTGGTTAATTAGCTGTTCCCATGCGATGCACTCATTAGGGGGATCAGTGACAGTGTCTGGTGTCACTATACACAGGGTCAATCCCCAGGGACTGCATACACACATTTTCTAATACACACAAACCTACAACAGACTGGGCACACACACACTATCCTATCTATACACACAGTGCTACCTAACCTTTGGACTGAGGTGTCAGTAGTACTACTGTACATGAGAAGAGCAGTGTGTTTGTCAGCTTTTTCACCTACATTTGTGATAACTCAATGCCTTCAGCATTCTGTCCCTTCCAGAGACATACAGACTGTCTGGCTATATGGTCCCCAATCTATCCCCATTGGACTCCCCGTCTCTATGTGCCTTTGTCTGTTAAAGTGATACCAAGGAGCTTCAGCTGAGCAAGGCAGGGTAGAAGAAGGAGGAGAGAGAGGTCTGAGCACAGCATAGCTACACAAACAGCTACAGAGGAGATAGGTATGTTTTACCTCTGGGAATATAAATAGTGGGAAAAAAGGTTGGTTTGTTTGTAGCTGGTTGTCAAGCTGGTAGTCTAGCACTGTGAGTGACATCACCTTCCTATTGACTCAACTGTCACTCCCAGAAAGACAAACTAGTTTCTTACTCTCTAGAAACGTTGTTTGTTTTGTTTAGAAAACGATAATCCTGATATGGAATAGTGCATACATGCCACATGTGTGTTCAAATAGACATAATTGCAGACTTGTAAGTAGCAACGGTCATCAAAATTGTTAAAATGTTTTAAAAACAATTTTAATAAATGCAAGTTGGACAATGGATGAAGATATTCCAAACTTTTAGAATTGTTTTAATCCATCAGATATTTACTGAATTATAGAACATAAAACATTTTACTGGCACGGACAAATAATGAATGGAGTTCAGGGATTTCGGTGGGAATTCAGGTATTCATATTTTTTTTTATCCACCCATATATACATTACCAGTCAAAAGTTTGGACTCACCTACTCATTCAAAGATTTTTCTTTATTTTTACTATTTTATACATTGTAGAGTAATAGTGAAGACATCAAAACTATGAAATAACACATATGGAATCATGTAGTAACCAAAAAAGTGTTAAACAAATCAAAATATATTTTATATTTGACATTCTTCAAAGTAGCCACCCTTTGCCTTGATGACAGCTTTGCACACTCTTGGCATTCTCTCAACCAGCTTCACCTGGAATGCTTTTATAACCATCTTGTTCCCACATATACTGAGCACTTAGCTGCTATTCCTTCACTCTTCGGTCCAACTCATCCCAAACCATCTCAATTGGGTTGAGGTCGGGTGATTATGGAGGCCAAGTTATCTGATGCAGCACTCCATCACTCTCCCTCTTGGTCAAATAGCACTTAGACAGCCTGGAGGAGTGTTGGGTCATTGTCCTGTTGAAAAACAAATGATAGTCCCACTAAGCTCAAACCAGATGGGATGGCGTATAACTGCAGAATGCTGTGGTTGCCATGCTGGTTAAAGTGTGCCTTGAATTCTAAATAAATCACCAACAGTGTCACCAGCAAAGCACTCCCACACCATCAACCCTCCTCCTCCATGCTTCATGGTGGGAACACCACATTTCGGAGAACACCACATTTCACGTACTCTGCATCTCAAAAAAACACTGGCGGTTGGAACCAAAAATCTCAAATTTGGACTTATCAGACCAAAGGCAGATTTCCACCGGTCTAATGTCCATTGCTCATATTTCTTTGCTCAAGCAAGTCTCTTCTTATTATTGTTCTTTAGTAGTGGTTTCTTTGCAGCAATTCGAGCATGAAGGCCTGATTCACGCAGTCTCCTCTGAACAACTGATGTTGAGATGTGTCTGTTACTTGAACTCTGTGAAGCATTTATTTGGGCTGCAATTTCTGAGGCTGGTTACTCTAATTAACTTATCCTCTGCAGCAGAGGTAACTCTGGGTCTTCCTTTCCTGTGGCAGTCCTCATGAGAGCCAGTTTATTCATATCGCTTGATGGTTTTTGCGACTACACTTCAAGAACTTTAAAAGTTTCTTCAAGACTTTCATGTCTTAAAGTAATGATGGACTGTCTTTTCTCTTTGCTTATTTGAGCTGTTCTTGACATAATATGGGCTTGGTCTTTTACCAAATAGGGCTATCTTCTGTATACCACCGCTACCTTGTCGCTACCTGATTGGATCAAACGCATTAAGAAGGAAAGAAATTCTTAACTTTTAACAAGGCACACCTGTTAATTGAAAAAGCATTCCAGGTGACTACCTCAGGAAGCTGGTTGAGAGAATGCAAAGCTCTAATCAAGGCAAAGGGTGGCTATTTTGAACAATCTCAAATATAAAATATATTTTAACACTTTTGGTTAATCCCAGCCCCCGTCCTGAGGGGACGGGGGTTGGCATTAAAAATAAAAATACATTTTGTAAAAATATAGGACAAAACACACATCACGACAAGAGAGACAACACAACATTACATAAAGAGAGACCTACGACAACAACATAGCATGGCAGCAACACATGACAAAACAGCACAACATGACAGCAGCACAACATGGTAGCAGCACAAAACAGGTTACAAACAGTCTTGGGCACAGACAACAGCACAAAGGGCAAGAAGGTAGAGACAAAAATACATCACGCAAAGCAGCCACAACTGTCAGTAAGAGTGTCCATGATTGAGTCTTTGAATGAAGAGATTGAGATAAAACTGTCAAGTTTGAGTGTTTGTTGCAGCTTCTTCCAGTCGCTAGCTGCAGCGAACTGAAAAGACGAGCGGCCCAGAGATGTGTGTGCTTTAAGGATCTTTAACAGAATGTGACTGGCAGAACGGGTGTTGCATGTGGAGGATGAGGGCTGCAGTAGATATCTCAAATAGGGGGGAGTGAGGCTTAAGAGGGTTTTATAAATAAGCATCAACCAGTGGGTCTTGCGACGGGTATACAGAGATGACCAGTTTACAGAAGAGAATAGAGTGCAGTGATGTATCCTATAAGGAGCATTGGTAGAAAATCTGATGGCCGAATGGTAAAGAACATCTAGCCGTTCGAGAGCACCATTACCTGCCAATCTATAAATTACGTCTCCGTAATCTAGCATGGGTAGGATGGTCATCTGAATCAGGGTTAGTTTGGCAGCTGGGGTGAAATAGGAGCGATTATGATAGAGGAAACCAAGTCTAGATTTAACTTTAGCATGCAGCTTATATCTGTGCTGAGAGAAGGACAGTGTACCATCTAGCCATACTCCCAAGTACTTATATGAGGTGACTACCTCAAGCTCTAAACCCTCAGAGGTAGTAATCACACCTGTGGGGAGAGGGGCATTCTTCTTACCAAACCACATGACCTTTGTTTTGGAGGTATTCAGAACAAGGTTGAGGGCAGAGAAAACTTGTTGGACACTAAGAAAGCTTTGTTGTAGAACATTTAATACAAAATCCGGGGAGGGGCTAGCTGAGTATAAGACTGTATCATCTGCATATAAATGGATGAGAGAGCTTCCTACTGCCTGAGCTATGTTGTTGATGTAAATTGAGAAGAGCGTGGGGCCTAGGATCGAGCCTTGGGGTACACCCTTGGTGACAGGCAGTGGCTGAGACAGCAGATGTTCTGATTTTATTTTTATACACTGCACTATTTGAGAGAGGAAGTTAGCAAACCAGGCCAAAGAGCCCTCAGAGACACCAATACTCCTTAGCCGGCCCACCAGAATGGAATGGTCTACCATATCAGAAGCTTTGGCCAAGTCAATAAAAATAGCAGCACAACATTGCTTAGAATCAAGGGCGATGGTGACCCCATTGAGGACCTTTAAGGTTGCAGTGACACATCCATAACCTGAGCGGAAACCAGATTGCATACCAGAGAGAATACTATAGACATCAAGAAAGCCAGTCAGTTGATTATTGACACGTTTCTCCAACACTTTTGATAAACAGCGCAAAAAATATATATAGGCCTATAACAGTTAGGATCAGCTTGATCTCCCCCTTTAAATAAAGGACGAACCGTGGCTGCCTTCCAAGCAATGGGAACCTCCCCAGAGAGGAGATACATTTTAAAAAGGTCAGAGATAGGCTTGGCGATTATAAGGGCAGCAACCTTAAAGAAGAACATCTGACCCAGATGTTTTTTGTGGGTCAAGTTTAAGGAGCTCCTTTAGCTGACTCAGTGAACGCCTGCAGGGAGAAACTTTGTAGCGGGGCAGGGGGAAAATAGTGAGGAGCATCGGGGCTTGTCACATTAGAAGGGGTGGGAGATGAGGAAATGTTGGATGGGAAAGGAGGCATGGCTGAGTCAAATAGGAATCCTGACTTAATGAAGTGGTGTTTAAAAAGCTCAGCCATGTGCTTCTTGTCAGTAACAACCACATCATCAACTTTAATTAAAAGGGACATGGGCAGCTGTGAGGAAGAGGGCTTATTCTCCAGGTATTCAACCATTTTCCAGAACTTCTTGGGGTTAGACCCAGAGAGAGAGAACTGCTCCTTAAAGAAAACGAACTTTGGCCTTCCAGATAGCCTGAGTACACTTATTTCTCATTTGCCTGAACAAGAGCCAGTCAGCCTAAGAATGCGTGTGCCAAGCATTTCACCAAATGCAATTGTTGAGTTGGAGTAACTTGAGGTGGATCACGGTCAAACCAGGGGCTTGAACCTGTTTTTAATTCTCATTTTCTTTATGGGGGCGTGTTTGTTAACAATACCACTGAAAATATAAAAAAAGAAGGTCCAAGAGTCTTCGACAGAGGGGATCAAGCTGATTCTATACCATTTTACAGAGGCCAGGTCATGAAGGAAGGCTTGCTCATTAAAGTTTTTTAGCAAGCGTCTATAACAAATCAGGACAGGTCGTTTTACTGAGCAGCCATTACGAACACAGGCTGTAAAACAGTCATTATAGAAAACACCAGACTGATACCTATCAGGATTATCTGTGAGGATAACATCGAGGAGAGTAGCCTTTTCTGGGTGTTTGGAGTCGTACCTTGTGGGATTGGTAATAATCTGAGAAAGACTTAGGGAGTCCCATTGCTTTAGGACTTGGTCAGGTGGTTTAAGAATGTCCAAGTATAGGTCACCTAGCCGCCAAATTCAGACTTAGTGTAAGGAGCCAGGAGAGAGGTTAGGGCAGGTAGGGTACAGGCCAGTGCTGATGGAAGACGCTAACACCCAGCAACAGTCAACGAAGAGCTATTTGAAAGTTTAATGCTTAAAACCAGCAAATCAAATTGTTTGGGGACAGACTTGGTGGAGACAACCGAGAAGATGACCCTTGGTAAAGATTGCCAACCCCCCACCTTTGGAAGATCTGCCTTGCCGAAAAAGCTTATAACCAGAAAGGTTAACATCAGTATTCAAAACACTCTTTCTTAACCATGTCTCAGTAATGACCAACTCATCTGGATTGGAGCTGTGAACCCACACTTTAAATGTATCAATTTTAGGTAATAAGCTAGTGTCAACGTGCAGAAAACCCAGGCTTTTTATGAGAGCAGTAATCAGTGAAACAGATATCAGAGCACAAGTCAGAATTGGGGCTAGCAACACTAGGTGGGCCAGGGTGTACATGCACATTTCCAGATATCATCAACAGTAATACAATCAAGGCACGACATAGGACAGGGAGAGCTCTGCAGTGCTGATTTATGACATTTGAATAGATGGCAACAAGATCATATTATACAGCAATTCTATCAGGTAACATGAATACAAAGCCGGTGAGAGGTGGTTAGAATAGGATGGGAGGCCAAAAGTCTGTGTAACCAATAGAGAGTCAGAATCCTGAGTGTGGGAACAAACATGGTCTGTCCCACGGTTGAGTAAACAAGAAGTTGATAGTTAACAAAACATACAGTCATGAGGCAAATAGCAAAATAGCAAAATGCACAAGAAAAAATGTATAACGACTTGGGGCTAGCCATTGTAAGTTCAGAGTCACTCGCCCCAACAGTGCCTGTGTGCTGGAGGTGAGTTAAAGCTCGGGAGAGAGAGGGGAGTGTGGTGGGGGTATCTGTACCAGACAGGGGGAGACAACCAGGGCAGACGGTGAACAGATCGCCAGGTGGAATCCAAGCAGCAGTGCAGTAGACAACGGGAGTAGGTGTCACACCCACTTGGGAGAAGCTTTTATTTCTGGAAAATTCCAGTGGATGGCTTCAAGGCCTCTGGATTTGGATGGGGTAGCCTGCCATTTGTTGGCTTAAAGGCTTCAACACCTCTCACTTCACACTTCAGTGCTAATTGAAGTTGTATCAGGTCTGTCTGGTCTGTCTCAGTTCCAGGTTGGATGGTGTATTAATCCTTCCAGGTAATTTTGTCCAAAATTAGGTTGTAGATTTGGAGTTTTGATCTGGAGTGAAGGTTATGCTGTGGAGGGTATCATCCTGTATATGTCCCTGCCAAAAACTCTAAGTTTATCTAACTCTAAATCTATATTTTTTGCAAAAACATGCTGGAAAATGTGGGAGCTCATCTGCTCATGACCTCTCTCTCCAGCAGCCGGTGGCAAAGGATTTCACCTTTCTAACAAGTCAGTTCGTCAGATTTCTGCCCTGCATGCTGAAAACTGTGGGAGCTCATTTGCTCATGACCTCTCTCTCAAGCAGCCAGTGTCATAGGATGTCACTTTTCCATCAAGTCAGTTCATAAAATTTCTGCCCTGCTAGAGCGGCCTCAGTCAACTGTAAGTGCTGTTATTGTGAAGGGGAAATGTCTAGGAGCAACAATGGCTCAGTCACTAAGTGGTAGGCCACACAAACTCACAGAACGAGACCACCGAGTGCTGAGGCGCTCTGTCCTCGGTTGCAACATTCACTACCGAGCTCCAAACTGCCTCTGGAAGCAACGTCAGTAGAAGAACTGTTTGTCGGGAGCTTCAAGCCTAAGAACACCATGCATAATGTCAAGCGTCGGCTGGAGTGGTGTAAAGCTCGCCTCCATTGGACTCTAGAGCAGTGGAAATGCGTTCTCTGGAGTGATGAATCACGCTTCACCATGTGTCAATCCGACGGACAAATCCAGGTTTGACGGATGCCAGGAGAACTCCACCTGCCCGAATACATAGTGCCAACTATAAAGTTTGGTGGAGGAGGAATAATGGTCTGGGTCTGTTTTTCATGGTTCAGGCTAGGCCCTTTAGTTCCAGTGAAGGGAAATCTTAATGCTACAGCATACAATGACATTCTAGACGTTTCTGTGTTTCCAACTTTGTGGCAGTTTGGGGAAGGCCCTTTCCTGTTTCAGCATGACAATGCCCCGCTGCACAAAGCGAGGTCCATACAGAAATGGTTTGTCGAGAAATTTGAAGAAATTGACTGGCCTGCGCAAAGCCCTGACCTCAACCCCATCAAACACCATTGGGATGAATTGGAACACCGACTGCGAGCCAGGCCTAATCACCCAACGTCAGTGCCCGACCTCACTAATGCTCTTGTGGCTGAATGGAAGCAAGTCCCCGCAGCAATGTTACAACATCTAGTGGAGGCTGCTATAGCAGCAAAGGAGGACCAACTCCATATTAATGCCCATGATTTTGTAATGAGATGTTTAACGAGCAGCTGTCCACATACTTTTGGTCATGTAGTGTATCTTGATTACATAAGTATTCAACCCACTGAGTCAATACATGGCAGCGATTACAGTTGTGAGTCCTTCTGGGTAAGTCTAAGAGCTTTGCACACCTGGATTGTAGAATGGTTGCACATTATTATTTTTTTTATTCTTCAAGCACTGTCAAGTTGGTTATTATCATTGCTAGACATACATTTTCAAGTCTTGCCATAGATTTAAGTCAAAACTGTAACTAGGCCTCTCCGGAACATTCAATCTAGTCTTGGTAAGCAACTCCAGTGTATATTTGGCCTTGTGTTTTAGGTTATGTTCCTGCTGGAAGATGGATTTGTCTCCTAGTGTCTGTTGGAAAGCAGACTCAACCAGATTTTCCTCTAGGATTTTGCCTGTGCTTAGCCCTATGACCTTTATTTGTTTAAAAAAAAACTCCCTAGTCCTTGCCGATGACAAGCGTACCCATAGCATGATGCAGTCATCACCATGCTTGAGCATATGAAGAGTGGTACTCAGTGATATGTTGTGTTGGATTTGCCCCAAACATAATGCTTTGTATTCAGGACATTAAGTTAATTTCTTGGCAATTTTTTTTGTTGCAGTTTTACTTTAGTGCCTTACTGCAAACAGGATGCATGTTTTGGAATTGTCACAATCTTCTTGAGGGACGGACCAAGATGCAGCGAGGTTTCCAGTATACATACTTTATTTAAACGTAACGTAACTGGCAAAACAATAAACAAATAAAGATCGTAACTCCGGTGCGGCTAAACAGGCACACATAAACATACTAGATGACCATCAAATGTTAATATAAACAATGACCCACAACCCCAGTAACAAAAAGAACAAACATATATGGTTCCCAATTAGAGGTAACGACAATCAGCTGCCTCTAATTGGGAACCATCAAACCAACATAGAAATATAACACCTAGAACACAAAACCCTTCTAACCAAAACACCAGCCTGCTAAACCAGGCCTGGACGTTACATTACCCCCCCCAAAGGCGTGGACTCCGACCGCGCCCGAAAAGTCCATGGGGGGGTCCTCGCGTGGGTCTTTGTGTCCATGGTGGCGGCTCCGGTGCCGGCCGTGCTGACCCGGGAAGATGCACCGGAGGCCCGGGGCTTGGAGCCGGAAGAGGTCATCAGACTCTGGATACACCCGCTTGACCTGATGCGCTGAGCATGAACAGTACATACCAGGCTGGGACGACACCCTAGATACCTGGTGCGTGGAACAGGAACATTACGTGCCAGGCTGGGACGACACCCTAGAGGCCTGGTGCGTGGAACAGGAACAGTCCGTGCCGCTCTCTTGATGCGCACAGGTGCCCTGGTGCGGGAAGCAGGAACAGGCTGTGCTGGGCTTGCGATGCGCACAGGGGTTCTAGTGCGTGGAGCAGAAACAGGCCATGATGGGCTCGTGATGCGCACTGGGAACCTGGTGCAGGAAGCAGGAACAGGCCGTGCTGGGCTCGCGATGCGCACAGCGGACCTGGTGCGGGGAGCAGGAACAGGCTGTGTTGGGCTCGCGATGCGCACTGGGAACCTGGTGCGGGGAGCAGGAACAGGCTGTGCTGGGCTCGCGATGCGCACAGGGGTTCTAGTGTGTGGAGCAGGAACAGGCCGTACTGGGCTCGCGATGCGCACAGGGAGCCTGGTGCGGGGAACCGGCACCCTTCTTCCAGGCTGTTCACTCACCCTAGCCTCACAGATGCGGGGAGCTGGAATGTCACGCACCGGGCTGTGAACGCGCACTGGAGACACCGTGCGCTTCACCGCATAACACGGTGCCTTACCAGTGCGACGCTCCCTCCGGTAGGCAAGGGGAGTTGGCTCAGGTCTCCAACCTGGCTCACACAACCTCCCCGTGTGCCCCCCCCAAAAAAATTATTGGGGCTGCCTCTCGGGCTTCCTCGCCAGCTGTGTTCCCACGTACTTCTGCCGCTCGGGTTTCCATGCTCCATATTTTTTTTCATAATGTCGCCGCTCAGCCTTCGCTGCATCCAACTCCTCCCTGGGACGGCAATACTCCCCAGGCTGGTTCCAGGGACCCTTTCCATCCAGGATTTCTTCCCATGTCCAGTTCTCCTGCTGACCCCGATTATCTCACTGCTTGGTCCTTTTATGGTGGGTCATTCTGTCACGATCTTCTTGAGGGACGGACCAAGATGCAGCGAGGTTTCCAGTATACATACTTTATTTAAACGTAACGTAACTGGCAAAACAATAAACATTGTAACTCCGGTGTGGCTAAACAGGCACACATAAACATACTAGATGACCATCAAATGTTAATATAAACAATGACCCACAACCCCAGTAATGAAAAGAACAAACATATATATGGTTCCCAATTAGAGGTAACGACAATCAGCTGCCTCTAATTGGGAACCATCAAACCAACATAGAAATATAACACCTAGAACACAAAACCCTTCTAACCAAAACTCAAAACTAAACACCAGCCTGCTAAACCAGGCCTGGACGTTACAGGAATATTTTTATTCTGTACAGGCTTCCTTCTTTTCACTCTGTCATTAGGGTTAATATTGTGGAGTAACTACAATGTTGTTGATACATCCTCAGTTTTCTCTTATCACGGCCATTAAACTCTGTAACTGTTTTGAAATTAACCATTGGCCTCACGGTGAAGTCCCTGAGTGGTTTCCTTCATCTCCGGCTACTGAGTTAGGAAGGACGCCTGTATCTTTGTAGTGACTGGGTGTATTGATACACCATCCAAAGTGTAATTAATAACTTCACCGTGCTCAAAGGGATATTCAATGTCTGCTTTTTTAAATGTTTTATCCATCTACCAATAGATGCCCTTTTTTTGCGAGGCATTGGAAAACCTCTGAGGTCTTTGTGGTTGAATCTGTGTTTGAAATTCACGGCCTTTGTCCCGCCTGCTCCCGCTCTTCCCCCCCGCCAGGCTGCCCTGCATTACTCACTCCTGCCACCATCATTTACGCACACCTGCCTTCCCTCGTCAAGCGCTTCAGCGATATTGGACTCACCTGGACTCACTCAATCACCTGTTTATTACCTCCGCTATATTTCTCAGTTCCCCAGCTCTGTTACCCGCTGCTGCATTGTTTGTCATATGTCCGTGTTACCCGTGTGCTGACGCTGTTCCTGTCTTGTTCTATGTCTGTTCCCGAAATAATGTCTGACTCCCCATACCTGTTTCTCCTGTCCGGCGTTGGTCCCTACAGCCTTAATTGAATCTGTATTTGAAATTCACTAACTTTACAGATAATTGTATGTCTGGGGAACAGAGATGAGGTAGCCATTCACAAATCATGTTAAACACTATTATTGCACACAGTGATTCCATGCAACGTATTATGTGACTTGTCATGCAAAGTTTTACTCCTGAACTTATTTAGGCTTGCCATAACAAAGGGCAAGACATTTCAGTAACACAGCAAAAAAAAAAAAAAGTCAAGGGGTGTGAACACTTTCTGAAGGCACTTTAAGTGTCGAGACTGTGCGTTAAATCCCAGACGTAGCTTCAGCGTACTTATAGAGACAATGGCAAGACAATGTATTCCATTGAGCCCATTTCAGCCATTACCGGGATTCGTTTAACAGGTAATTATAAACATTTCCGCGGGTGTAATGTTAACGGGGAAAAACGACAGGTACAAGCAAGAGTATAAAAGTGTCGCAGGAGTAAAATGAAAGCAATCAATCCAGCGAGATTTAAGTGACAAGTGGATTTTGCTCCCATCAAACACAGGAAATAGATGGCTGAAAAGACAGATTCTCAGGTGGGCGGGGCATGCACGTTGCTATTGTAAGTCTGGTTGTCAGAGCGTTAAGGTCAGTGCAATAGGGTTAGTGTTGTAGTGTCTGAAGGAGGGGGCTGTGTGAAAAGCCTTTCAGATTACTGAGTAGAGAATAGGATGTTCTGAGCAATCTTCAGGCTCACACAATTACCATCAAATCCACAGGTGGCTGTGTGTGCGCGTGCGTTCTGTTCTGGCTCTGCCTGATACTGAAGTCCGTTAGCAGTTACAGTGGATGATGATTCCTTCTGAGGGAAACCAGTGGAGACAGCCGGAGCCTCTCTGCCAACTCACTCTGTCTCGTCTTGCAGCCATATCAGTCCCAGCCTCGTGAGCACTACCAGACCATTCATATTCTAGTACATTCCATTACTGTTCATGTGGAAATACTGTACATCACGGCTTTCCTATCCTGTGTAGCATTACAGGAGCTGGCAGGCAGGAGTGGGGAAGGGGGGTGTCACATACCTTTGTAATGTCCCATACACACACACACTGGCACACCGTGTATGGCTCCGCTCTCACACCTCAATGAGGAATGTCCAGCTCAAACATTTCAAAAACACACACAAACAAATGGCCACCTCAAACATTACCTCACGGATGTCACTCGTGAAGGCACAGATATGTGTGTCTTATGGGGTTATGGTCAAACCAACGTTCCCAAACAGCAACTCCTAACTCATTGCTGACAAACCTTGGCAGAGTCCTATGGCCAGGCACTAGGTAGTGTTGGCAGAGTCCTATGGCCAGGCACTAGGTAGTGTTGGCAGAGTCCTATGGCCAGGCACTAGGTAGTGTTGGCAGAGTCCTATGGCCAGGCACTAGGTAGTGTTGGCAGAGTCCTATGGCCAGGCACTAGGTAGTGTTGGCAGAGTCCTATGGCCAGGCACTAGGTAGTGTTGGCAGAGTCCTATGGCCAGGCACTAGGTAGTGTTGGCAGAG
>QNTS01003409.1:87917-108969 GCA_003317085.1 Hucho hucho | reverse complement strand
CTCCTCTCCTCTTAGCACTGTGCTCCTCTCCTCTCAGCACTGTGCTCCTCTCCTCTCAGCACTGTGCTCCTCTCCTCTCAGTACTGTCCTCCTCTCCTCTCCTCTCGGCACTTTGCTCCTCTCCTCTCGGCACTGTCCTCCTCTCCTCTTAGCACTGCTCCTCTCTTCTCAGCACTGTCCTCCTCTCCTCTCAGCACTGCTCCTCTCTTCTCAGTACTGTGCTCAGCTCTGACAACATATGTTGATTATTATTGCTCAAATTCACTGAAATAATTAATTCAAGTCATCTGGAGTAATTGGAGAAACTCCAGGGCATGACAGCAATCACATAGAGAAGAGAGTGGGCATCAACAATTTCTACTGGCTGAAGCACAGTCTGTAGTTTAAGTTTGTTTTATAGGGATTACTGTTCATTCTGGGACAGGGATAAACATCCAGAATATACTTGATAAACATCCAGAATATACCACATGTTTTCCAACTCTCATAATTCAGTGTTTCCTATACTTGAGAGTACTTGAGAGTTCATCTCATGCCTTTGTAAGTGTATCCTCTATTCCACTTCATGGTGTTGCCTCATTTAATCTATAGGGTCTTTTGAGGTGACTGTCATTCCCCAGTATGAGCCAGCAGCAGCCTGCTGCACACTCTGCTGTGGCTGGGAGGTCCCAGCAGTAGACCCTCTGTCCTATGGAGAGATAGCCGTAGGGAGATTGAGACCCAGGGAGACCCAGGCATCCCAGGCATCTGCGTCTCCATCCCCAGTGCGAGTGTGGCCAGCAACACAGCAGAAGCATGGAGGCGTACAGAACAGAATACAGGACTGATGGGCCAGGGACCCAGAAGCCTCCAGCTGGCCCCCTGCAGCCCCCTCTGCCTCCCCCAGCCCCCTAGGCCCTGCCTGGGGAGTTATTTGGCCTGACAGCAGGGCGCGTGAGGAGAAGGAAGAAGTTAAGCAGTGGAATGTACAGAGGGGGCCGATACCTCAGTCCCTCTTGGCCCCTTGTTTTTTTTTGTGGAATTCTCCCAAGCCTCCTGGGGGGACCCTCGCTGGGGTGAACACTGCTGACATGGTCATGGTCACATGGAGTACCAGGAGGAGGTAAGGGAAAAAGGGGGCAAGAGGGAGGTAGAAAGAGAGGGAAAGAGAGAGGGAGGTAGAAAGAGAGGGAAAGAGAGAGGGAGGTAGAAAAAGAGGGATAGAGGCTCAACGACGACACTATCAACATACAACTGTCTGGTTATACGCTGTACCGGCAGGATAGAACAGCGGCGTCTGGTAAGACAAGGGGCGGCAGACTACGTATAATTGTAAATAACAGCTGGTGCACGATATCTAAGGAAGTCTCGAGCTATTGCTCGCCAGAGGTAGAGTATCTCATGATAAGCTGTAGACCACACTATCTATCTAGAGAGTTTTCATCTGTATTTTTTGTAGCTGTTTACATACCACCCCAGACTGAGGCTGGCACTAACACAGCATTGAATGAGTTGTATTCCGCCATAAGCAAACAAGAAAACGCTCACCCCGAGGTGGCGCTCCTAGTAGCCGGGGACTTTAATGCAGGGAAACTTAAATCTGTTCTACCAAATTTCTATCAGCATGTTAAATGTGCAACCAGCAGGAAAAAAAACTCGGGACCACCTTTACTCCACACAGAGAGACGCATACAAAGCTCTCCCTCACCCTCCATTTGGCAAATCTGACCATAATTCTATCCTACTGATTCCTGCTTACAAGCAAAAATTAAAGCAGGAAACACCAGTGACTAGATCAATAAAAAAGTGGTCAGATGAAGCAGATGTTAATGTTTTGCTGCCACAGACTGGAATATGTGTAAGGGTTGCGTAACTGGTGGCAGAGAAGTCAGGCGCAGGAGAGCAAAACCTGGTACTAACCGTAGTCGTTTAATATAACAACCAAAACGGTACAAAATAACATGAGAGTACATGGGCTAAAAATACCCGTAACACACCAGTAAACATAACGTGCAACAAGCACTATACAGCAAACAATTCCGGACAAGAACATGTGGGAAACAGAGGCTTAAATACACAACATGTAATGAATGGAATTGAAACCAGGTGTGTGGGAAGACAAGACAAAACAAATGGAAAATGAAAAATGGATCGATGATGGCTAGAAGACCGGCAACGCCGACCGCCGAGCGCCGCCCGAACAAGGAGAGGCACCAACTTCGGCGGAAGTCGTGACAATATGTTCCGAGATTCCTCTGATGGAATTGAGGAGTACACCACATCAGTCATTGGCTTCATCAATAAGTGCATCGATGACGTCGTCCCCACAGTGACCGTACGTACATACCCCAACCAGAAGCCATGGATTACAGGCAACATCCGCACTGAGCTAAAGGCTAGAACTGCCGCTCTCAAGGAGCGGGACTCTAACCCGGAAGCTTATGAGAAATCCCGCTACGCCCTCCGTCGAAACATAAAACAGGCAAAGTGTCAATACAGGACTAAGATCGAATCGTACTACACCTGACACTCGTAGGATGTGGCAGGGCTTGGAAACCATTACAGACTACAAAGGGAAGCTCAGCCGAGACCTGCCCAGTGACACGAGCCTACCAGGCAAGCTAAACTACTTCAATACTCGCTTCGAGGCAAATAACACTGAAACATGCATGAGAGCACCAGCTGTTCCAGGAGACTGTGTGATCATGCTCTCCGCAGCCAATGTGAGTAAGACCTTTAAACAGGTCAACATTCACTAGGTCGCAGGGCCAGATGGATTACCAGGACGTGTACTCCGAGCATGCGCTGACCAACTGGCAAGTGTCTTCACTGACATTTTCAACAACCTCTCCCTGTCCGAGTCTGTAATACCAACATGTTTTAAGTAGTGCCTGTGACCAAGAACACTAAGGTAACCTGCATAAATGACTACAGACCCGTAGCACTCACGTCTGTAGCCATGAAGTGCTTTGCAAGGCTGGTCATAGCTCACATCAACACCCTTAACCCAGAAACCTTAGGCCCACTTCAATTTGCATACCGCCCCAACAGATCAACAGATTATGCCATTTCTATTGCACTCCACACTGCCCTTTCCCACCTGGACAAAAGGAACACCTATGTGAGAATGCTATTCATTGACTACAGCTCAGCGTTCAACACAATAGTGCCCTAAAGCTAATCAATATGCTAAGAACCCTGGGAATAAACACCTCCCTCTGCAACTGGATCCTGCAATTCCTAACGGGCCGCCCCCAGGTGGTAAGGGTAGGTAACAACAGATCCGCCACGCTGATCCTTAACACAGGGGCCCCTCAGGGGTGCATGCTCAGTACCCTCCTGTACTCCCTGTTCACTCATAACTGCATGGCCAGGCAGGACTCCATCATTAAGTTTGCCGATGACACAACAGTAGTAGGCCTGATCACCAACAACAACGAGACAGCCTATAGGGAGGAGGTCAGAAACCTGGCCGTGTGGTGCCAGGACAACAACCTCTCCCTCAACGTGATCAAGACAAAGGAGACGATTGTGGACTGCAGGAAAAAGAGAACCAAGCACGCCCCCAATCTCATCGACGGGGCTGCATTGGAGCAGGTTGAGAGCTTCAAGTTCCTTGATATTCACATCACCAACAAACTAACATGGTCCAAGCACACCAAGACAGTCGTGAAGAGGGCACAACAAAACCTATTCCCCCTCAGGAGACTGAAAAGATTTGGCATGGGTCCTCAGATCCTCAAAAGGTTCTACAGCTGCACCATCGAGAGCATCCCGACTGGTTGCATCACTGCCTGGTATGGCAACTGCTTGGCCTCCGACCGCAAGGCACTGCAGAGGGTAATGCGAACGGCCCAGTACATCACTGGGGCAAAGCTTCCTGCCATCCAGGACCTCTATACCAGGCGGTGTCAGAGGAAGGTCCTAAAAATTGTCAAAGTGGTCAGATGAAGCAGATGTTAAGCTACAGGACTATTTTGCTAGCACAGACTGGAATATGTTAACAGTCACTGTTCTCTCTGCTACAGCACGGCAAGCTACCGCACAGCACATTGACTCTGTACTGGTACCCCCCTGTATATAGTCTTGCTATTGTTATTTTACTGCTGCTCTTTTATTACTTGTTACTTTTATTTCTTATCCTTATCCATATTGTTTTTAACTGCATTGTTGGTTAGTGGCTCGTAAGTAAGCATTTCACTGTTGTATTCGGCGCATGTGACTAAAACAGTTTGATTTGATTTGGTTAGAGAGACGGAGAGACGAAGACAGCGAGGGAGAGAGCAATGGGATCAGGGTTCACAGGGTTCAGTATAGTACATGATACCAAACCCTGTAGTCACAAATCACTTAGGGGAAGGGCAGATAAAGGGATTGTGGGTTCAATTCCCTGCCCACCGATACGTGAAATATATGCACGCATGACTGTAAGTTGCTTTGGATGAAAGCCTCCGCTAAATGGAATATACTCTATAATTATAATAATATTACGATCTACGATCTATTACTATCTAGTGATAGCCAGTATTCTGAGATTTCTGGCTTGCATAGGTGGAATGGAGTTGTCAGAATACTGACTTGTATGAATGAATGAATGAAATGAATGAATGTATGAAATTATTATACACTTTTTTTTGTCACACCCAACAGTACATGGGGTGTGACAACAATTTGAATATGTGTGAGGGATGTATAATCTGTTGTTTGTCTTTGACAGACAGAAGGAACTACAAGACAAGACAAACATACATCATCACCACAGACTGGACTCTGAGGCGTTGTTCTAACTACTCTGAGCTGTATACTGGAAACACAATCCAGAGCTCCTCCCTGTTGATGACAGAAGTGTTGACAGAAGTGTTGAAACTTGTGGCAGCGTTCTTCAGGGAGCTGACAGGTCCTAATAGCAGCGTGAACGCACACACACACTCACACACATTTGCAATGCACACTCACTCACACACACCATGTGTGTGCGTATGCATTTAAACAAACACACACACACACACACACAGACCCTCTCTGTGTGTGTGTTCTCTCACTTCATGTCTCAGAGGGGCCATTTCTTACCCTTCACATCTACAAATCTCCCCGTTATCCTAGTGCCTCCGAAACAAGATCCTAGTGCCTCCAAAACGTTATCCTAGTGCCTCCAAAATGTTATCCTTGTTCCTACGAAACGTTATCCTAGTGCCTCCAAAACGTTATCCTAGTACCTCCAAAACGTTATCCTAGTACCTCCAAAACGTTATCCTAGTGCCTCCAAAACGTTATCCTAGTACCTCCAAAACGTTATCCTAGTACCTCCAAAACGTTATCCTAGTGACTCCAAAATGTTATCCTAGTGCCTCCAAAACATGGCTACCCTCTATGTGACAGAACACGTTCGCATTTTCAGCTCCGGGCTCAAAGGATCAACAGGGTTGCCTTTATAGCATAAACAAGGCTTTGGATTATTTACTTTCAGGTTATTAGGTCACACTTTACTTGGATGGTTCCGGATCGTCCATCTGTAGATGCTCTACAGATGGTCATACTATCAATTAACTATCTGTTGATAAGCAACTGCTTGCTAAGGTTACATTTAGGGGTAGAATAAGGGTTAGGGTAAGGGTTAAGCTTAGGGTTAGTGTTAGTAGATAGTTAGATGAAAAGTTACAGTCTGTAGAGCGTCTACAGATGGACTATCCAAATAAAGTCTTGCCTTTTAATAATACACATGGATCCATATTTCTGATCCACATGACAGTAGACATGGATCCACATTTGTGATCCACATGAAAATAGACATGGATCTACATTTCTGACCCAAATGACAGTAGACATGGATCCAAATTTCTGATCCACTTGACAGTAGACATGGATCCACATTTCTGATCCACATGAAAATAGACATGGATCCACATTTCTGATCCACATGACAGTAGACATGGATCCAAATTTCTGATCCACATGACAATAGACATGGATCCACATGAAAATAGACATGGATCCACAGATTTTGCCAGACGGCAAATTTTCTACATAGAGTATCCCTGAAAATAAAGAGACTGAAGTGCAGGGAAAACTATGAGATCATTCTGAAACAAATGAACACACGCATTAAATACTGTAGGTTTCACCTGTTCTTTGTTTCACTTTAGAGTATTGGCTCAAGGCTAATCCTCAATGTGGTGAGTAGAGGAGGACCTGTTTTCTTCCCATTACAAAGGAAGACAATTAACAATTTAGGACATCCAAGACTCTTGAAAAAACATTCTTACCCACTCCACCTCTTGAAAAAACATTCTTACCCACTCCACCTCTTGAAAAAAACATTCTTACCCACTCCACCTCTTGAAAAAACATTCTTACCCACTCCACCTCTTGAAAAAACATTCTTACCCACTCCACCTCTTGAAAAAAACATTCTTACCCACTCCACCTCTTGAAAAAACATTCTTCCCCACTCCACCTCTTGAAAAAAACATTCTTACCCACTCCACCTCTTGAAAAAACATTCTTACCCACTCCACCTCTTGAAAAAACATTCTTCCCCCATTCCACCCATCCAACCCCCCTTAGCCTAGTCTTCTCTGTCATAGCAGTGAGCAAGAAATCATATCAGTCACAACACACACTACTGTGGCTTTATCTATTATAAACATTTCATTGTGACACGACACGGCACTCATTATTGTAATTTGTCGTGGCCTTCACAAAGGGCTCCCCGTGATTCAGCTGGAATCTTCAAAGCTACAAAGAACAGAATAAAGAGCTCAGAGAAACGGAGCGCAGCGCGAGGATATAATTCTTCTTGAACCCGGTGACTTTCGCGAAGCTGCGAAGCCAAGCACGTTTTTGATGTACACATTTGTTTAATTGAACAAGCGGCGCGAACAAAGAGAAGATCAATTGTTGATTTTAATAAGACATTGTTCACGGGTCTCCTCATATTTAATTTGATGGCGGAATAGAGTGTAAAAGAGGAACGTGATAATTCCGTATTGCGCCATTACACCCGGCCCTCCTGGGCTCAAACTAATTGGCACAGGATTAGAGTTGGAGAATCAGAAGACCTCGAGCGCTTCTTCTCTCTCTCTCTCTCGCTCTCTCTCTCTCTCTCTCTCTCTCTCTCCTTCTATATTTCTCTCTCTCTCTCATCCCTGCTTCTCCCTCTCTCTTCTATCTCTCTCTCTCTCTCTCTCTCTCTCTCTCTCTCTCTCCTTCTATATTTCTCTCTCTCTCTCATCCCTGCTTCTCCCTCTCTCTCCTATCTCTCTCTCTCCCTCTCCTTCTATATTTCTCTCTCTCTCCTCTCTCTCCATCCCTGCTTCTCCCTCTCTCTCCTCTCTCTCTCTCTCTCTCTCCCTCTCCTTCTATATTTCTCTCTTTCTCTCTCTCTGTATGTCTCTCCACTTGTGTTCTAGCCCACCACCAATGACCAGCTGAGTGACGAACAAACCATTTGTCCAACTTCCACCACATGCTCACAATTATTTATAATAAATGCCTTCTGTTGTGACTCACAGGCCAACACACAAAAACAATACTCAATGTATTCTACAGTCGTGGCCAAAGGTTTTGAGAATGACACAAATGTTAATTTCCACAAAGTTTGCTGCTTCAGTGTATTTAGATATTTTTGTCAGATGTTACTATGGATACTGAAGTATAATTACAAGCATTTCAAGCCCTGGCATGCTGTCAATTAACTTCTGGGCCACATCCTGACTGATGGCAGCCCGTTCTTGCATAATCAATGTTTTGAGTTTGTCAGAATTTGTGGGTTTTGTTTGTCCACCCGCCTCTTGAGGATTGACCACAAGTTCTCAATGGGATTAAGGTCTGGGGAGTTTCCTGGCCATGGACCCAAAATATCGATGTTTTGTTCCCCGAGCCACTTAGTTATCACTTTTGCCTTATGGCAAGGTGCTCCATCATGCTGGAAAAGGCATTGTTCGTCACCAAACTGTTCCTGGATGGTTGGGAGAAGTTGCTCTCGGAGGATGTGTGGTACCATTCTTTATTCATGGCTGTGTTCTTAGGCAAAATTGTGAGTGAACCCACTCCCTTGGCTGAGAAGCAACCCCACACATGAATGGTCTCAGGATGCTTTACTGTTGGCATGACACATGATGGTAGCGCTCACCTTGTCTTCTCCGGACAAGCTTTTTTCCGGATGCCCCAAACAATCGGAAAGGGGATTCATCAGAGAAAATGACTTTGCCCCAGTCCTCAGCAGTCCAATCCCTGTACCTTTTGCAGAATATCAGTCTGTCTCTGATGTTTTGCCTGGAGAGAAGTGGCTTCTTTGCTACCCTTCTTGACACCAGGCCATCCTCCAAAAGTCTTTGCCTCACTGTGCGTGCAGATGCACTCACACCTGCCTGCTGTCATTCCTGAGCAGGCTCTGCACTGATGGTGCCCCGATCCTGCAGCTGAATCAAATTTAGGAGATGGTCCTGGCGCTTGCTGAACTTTCTTGGGTGCCCTGAAGCCTTCTTCACAACAATTGAACCGCTCTCCTTGAAGTTCTTGATGATCCGATAAATGGTTGATTTAGGTGCAATCTTACTGGCAGCAATATCCTTGCCTGTGAAGCCCTTTTTGTGCAAAGCAATGATGACGACACGTGTTTCCTTGCAGGTCACCATAGTTGACAGAGGAAGAACAATGATTCCAAGCACCACCCTCCTTTTGAAGCTTCCAGTCTGTTATTCAAACTCAATCAGCATGACAGAGTGATCTCCAGCCTTGTCCTCGTCAACACTCACACCTGTGTTAACGAGAGAATCACTGACATGATGTCAGCTGGTGCTTTTGTGGCAGGGCTGAAATGCAGTGGAAATGTTTTTGGGGGATTCAGTTCATTTGCATGGCAAAGAGGGAATTCATCTGATCACTCTTCATGACATTCTGGAGTATATGCAAATTGCCATCATACAAACTGAAGCAGCAGACTTTGTGAAAATTCATATTTATGTCATTCTCAAAACTTTTGGCCACATACATGAATAATTGTTTCACAAAAAGTACTCTTGGAATTAAACAATGAGATTGATCTTCTACAATGTAGGCTACCCAGTGTTTCATTTATGGAAATTTCAAATGTGCACAGCATGAAAGAGAGATGTTAATTTCCATCCTGACAAAGCGATTGTAATGTAGACTTTATGGAGGATCAGATGTTAACATTGTTCTAATATCACCACTGTGGAAGGCTTTACAGACCAGAGTCTAAAGGGGTTGTTCTCTTCCTTCTTCACAGAATTAAATCCATCTTGTTGGAGCATATACTGTCAATATCAATCTCATATACTGAATTTAAGAGAGGTGGACATTTTATTTGGATAGTCCCCTATGGATGGTTTATATATATATTAAACTTTTTATTTTACCAGGCAAGTTAGTTAAGAACAAATTCTTATTTTCAATGACAGCCTAGGAACAGTGGGTTAACTGCCTGTTCAGGAGCAGAACAACAGATTTATACCTGGTCAGCTCGGGGATTTGAACTTGCAACCTTTTAGGTTACTAGTCCAACACTCTAACCACTAGGCTACCGTGCCACCCCTAACTAACCCTAACCCCAACCCCAGCCCCAGCCCTAACCCTAACCCTAGGCATATATATTGCCTTCAGAAAGTATTCACACCCCTTGACTTTTTCCACATTTTGTTGTGTTATAGCCTGAATTTAACATTTATTACATTGAGATTTTTCTTCCCTGGCCTACACACAATACCCCATAATTTCAAAGTGAAATGTCTTCAGTCAATAAGTATTCAACCCCTTGGTTATGGCTAGCCTAAATACGGACTAAAAATGTGCTTAACAAGCGACATAATAAGTTGCATGGACTCTGTGTGCAACAATAGTATTAAACACACCACACATCAGCTGGAATGGCTGGAATGGAATAAATGGAACGGTATCAAACACTTCAAACATATGGAAACTACGTTTGACTCCGTTCCATTTATTCCATTCTAGCCATTACAATGAGCCCGTCTTCCTATATCTCCTCCCAACAACCTCCACTGCAACATACACTTTTCTGTAAGGTCCCACAGCCAAGCATTGAATTTCAAACACAGATTCAACCACAAAGACCAGGGAGGTTTTCCAATGCCTCGCAAAGAAGGGCACATATTGTTTAACGGGTAAACAAAAAACAAAAAAAGACTTTGAGCATGGTGAAGTTATAAATTACACTTTTTACAGACATATTCAATCTCTCCCTATCCCAGTCTGCTGTCCCCATTTGCTTCAAGATGTTCACCATTGTTCCTGTACCCAAGAAAGCAAAGGTAACTGAACTAAATGACTATCGTCCCGTATCACTCACTTCTGTCATCATGAAGTGCTTTGAGAGGCTAGTTAAGGATCATATCACTTCCACTTTACCTGAAACCCTAGACCCACTTCAATTTGCATACTGCCCCAATAGATCCACAGACGATGCAATTGCCATCACACTGCACACTGCCCTATCCCATCTGGACAAGAGGAATACCAAATAAAATCAAATTGTATTGGTCACATACACATGGTTAACAGATATTAATGCGAGTGTAGCGAAATGCTTGTGCTTCTAGTTCCGACAGTGCAGTAATATCTAACAAGTAAACTAACAAATGCACACTGACTACCTTATACACACAAATACAAAGAGATGAATAAGAATATACACATATAAATATATGGATGAGAGATGGCCATGCGACATAGGCAAGATGCAGTAGATGGTATACAGTGAGGGAAAAAAGTATTTGATCCCCTGCTGATTTTGTACGTTTGCCCACTGACAAAGAAATGATCAGTCTATAATTGTAATGGTAGGTTTATTTGAACAGTGAGAGACAGAATAACAACAAAAAAATCCAGAAAAACGCATGTGAAAAATGTTATAAATTGATTTGCATTTTAATGAGGGAATTAAGTATTTGACCCCTCTGCAAAACATGACTTAGTACTTGGTGGCAAAACCGGGTGGCTGTACCGACTCTGACAACATATCCCGAGTGAGCCATGTTTCTGTGAAACAGAGAATGTTACAATCTCTGATGTCTCTCTGGAAGGCAACTCGTGCCCTAAATTCATCTACCTTGTTGTCTAAAGATTGGAATTGGCGAGTAATATGCTCGGAAGTGGTGGATGGTGTGCTCGCCTTCTAAGTCTGACCAGTAGGCCACTCTGTCTGCCTCTCCTGCGGCGACCGCGTTGTTTTGGATCGGCCTCTGGGATAAGATCCCATGTCCAGCGTGGAGGTCCGAACAAAGGATCCGCTTCGGGAAAGTCGTATTCCTGGTCGTAATGTTGGTAAGTTGACGTCGCTTTTATATCCAATAGTTCTTCCCAGCTGCATGTAATAACACTTGAGATTTTCTGGGCTAACAATGTAAGAAATAATACATAAAAAAACAAATTACTGCATAGTTTCCTAAGGACCTGAAGCGAGGCGACCATCTCTGTCGGTGCCGTCTTGTTCAATGATCAGCATTCTTACCTATGTAAGAATGCTGTTCATTCACTACAGCTCAGCCTTCAACACCATAGTACCCTCCTCATCATTAAGATTGGGGCCCTGGGTCTGAACCCCGCCCTGTGCAACTGCATCCTGGACTTCCTGTCGGCCCGACCCCAGGTGGTGAAGGTAGGAAACAACACCTCCACTATGCTGATCCTCAACACTGGGGCGACACAAGAGTGCATGCTCACTCCCCTACTGTACTCCCTGTTCACCCATGACTGCGTGACCATGCATGCCTCCAACACAATCATCAAATTTGCAGACGACACAACAGTAGTAGGCCTGATTACCAACAATGACGAGACAGCCTACAGGGAGGAGGTGAGGGCCCTTGCAGAGTGGTGCCAGGAAAATAATCTCTCCCTCAATGTCAACAAAATGAAGGAGCTGATGGTGGACTTCAGGAGACGGCAGAGGGAGCACGGCCCCATCCATATACAGACAGCGTGGTGAAGAAGGCATCTTCAACCAACCTCAGGAGGCTGAAGAAATTTAGCTTGGCCCTTAAGACCCTCACAAACTTTTACAGATGCACCATTGAGAGCATCCTGTTGGGCTGTATCACCGCCTGGTATGGCAACTGCATCACCCGCAACCGCACGGCTCTCCAGAGGGTGGTGCAGTCTGCCCAAAGCCTCACTGGGGGCACACTGCCTGTTCACCCCGTTATCATCCAGAAGGCGAGGTCAGTACAGGTGCATCAAAGCTGGGACCGAGAGACTGAAAAATAGCTTCTATCTAAAGGTCATCAGACTGTTAAATAGCCATCACTAGCCGGCCTCCACCCAGTACCCTTCCCTGGACTTTGTCATTGCCACTAGGAGGCTACCACCCGGTTACTCAACCCTGCACCTTAGAGGCTGCTGCCCTATGTACTTAGACATTGAATCACTGGTCACTTTAATAATGGAACATTAGACACTTTAATAATGTTTACATACTGCTTTACTCATCTCATATGTATGTACTGTATTCTATTGATTTGATGGTGTATCAATACACCCAGTCACTACAAAGATACAGGTGTCCTTCCTAACTCAGATGCTGGCCGGAGAGGAGGGAACCCGCTCAGGGATTTCACCATTTGCATTTGTATTCATTAAGGATCCCCAGTGGTTCTTGCCAAGGCAGCAGCTACTCTTCCTGTGGTTTATTATGGATCCCCATTAGTTCCTGGCAAGGCAGCAGCTACTCTTCCTGGGGTTTATTATGGATTCCCATTAGTTCCTGCCAAGGCAGCAGCTACTCTTCCTGGGGTTTATTATGGATCCCCATTAGTTCCTGACAAGGCAACAGCTACTCTTCCTGGGGTCCAGCAAAATGAAGGCAATTATACAATTTAAAAAACATTACAATACATTCACAACAGATTTTAAAACACATAAAGTATGTGCCCTCAGGCTACTACTCTACTACCACATCCAGAACACAAAATCTGTGTGTGTGTGTGTGTGTGTGTGTGTGTGTGTGTGTGTGTGTGTGTGTGTGTGTGTGTGTGTGTGTGTGTGTGTGTGTGTGTGTGTGTGTGTGTGTGTGTATGTGTGTGTGTGTGTGTATATGTATGTATGTATGTGTATGTATCTGTGTCTGTGTGTCTCTTCACAGTCCCCGCTGTTCCATAAGGTGTATTTTTATCTGTTTTTTAAATCACATTTTACTGCTTGCATCAGTTACTTGTGGGATAGAGTTCCATGTAGTCATGGCTCTATGTAGTACTGTGCGCCTCCCATAGTCTGTTCTGGTGGCATGTCTTGTGGGGTATGCATGGGTGTCTGAACTGTGTGCTAGTAGTTTAAACAGACAGCTCGGTGCAATCAACATGTCAATACAATATGACGCCAATGGTGACTTTAAAACAATTACAGAGTTTAATGGCTGTGATAGGAGAAAACTGAGGATGGATCAATGACATTGTAGTTACTCCACAATACTAACCTAATCGACAGAGTGAAAATAATTAATACAAATATATAATAAAAAGGAAAACAAAATACAGAATACAAATATTCTAAAACATGCATCCTGTTTCCAACAAGGCACTAAAGTAATACTGCAAAGAATGTGGCAAAGCAATACACCTTATGTCGTGAATACAAAGTGTTATGTTTGGGGAAAATCCAATAAAACACATTACTGCTTACCACTCTCCATATTTTCAAGCATGGTGGTGGCTGCATCATGTTATGGGTATTCTTGTAATCGTTAAGGACTGGGGAGTTCTTCAGGATAAAGGGAGCTAAGCACAGGCAAAATCCTAGAGGAAATCCTGGTTCTGTATGCTTTCTACCAGTCACAGGGAGATGAATTCACCTTTAAGCAGGACAATAACATAAAACACACGGCCAAATCTACACTGGTGTTGCATACCAAGAAGACAGTTAATGTTCCTGAGTGGCTGACTTACAGTTTTGACTTAAATCTACTTGAAAATCTGTGGCAAGACCTGAAAATGGTTGTCTAGCAATGATCAACAACCAATTTGACAGAGCTGGAAGAATTTTTTTAAGAATAATGGGCAAATGTTGCACAATCCAGGTGTGGATAGCTCTTACAGACGTGCCCAGAAAGACTCACAGCTGTAATCATTATTATGTAAATGAGATATTTCTGTATTTCATTTTTCAATAAATTTGCAAACATTTCTAAAAACATGTTTTCCCTTTGTCATTATGGGGTATTGTGTGTATATGGGTGAGAGAAAAAAAAGATGTAATCCATTTTGAGTTCAGGCTGTAACACAACAAAATGTGGAATAGGTCAAGGGGTATGAATACTTTCTGAAGGCACTGTGTATAACAGGAGAGAAGTTCATTTCCGAAAGAGCCACCTTTAGTCAGCAGAGCACACACACGCACACACACGCACACACACGCACACACATAAAGACATGTCCTATTTTGCAATTCCTGCAAGTTCTCAAAACAGCTGTTCGTCTGTAAGTATGAAGAAATATGTTTTTAATTATGTGACCACCTGGGGTGCCATGGATCTCACAAGCTCCTCTTGAAAACAGATGCAACCATTTTCCGTAATTACATTGGACAAATTGAGACAGTGTGTTCTCACATCACCTTGTCAAGAACTTGTGTTGTTGTCCGGAAATATTGTTGTTTATTATTCAGTCAAGCTCACATTTGTCATCACTGTCATGATTAATCAGTAAGTAGAGGAAGCTACCAGTGGATAAAAACAGTACACAATTGTACCACGTAAAAAGGTATCAAACCTTTCAGCTGTTAATGATGCAGGTGATTGTTGTAGGGGGGAGGGTGCACTGCATAGATGAATCACCAGTATGGCAGCCGTTATCATGGTAAATCAACATGAGGGTGACATAATAGAGTGTGTTTTACACTTTTAAATATTGAATGAAAAATGCAATATTTCCTTCATAAGGCTGTTGGATATTAGAATTGTATATGATTTTCTGTGTCACTCACTCACACACACACACACCATCTGACAGACCCCTACGATTCCATCTGAACGCAGAGAGACGAAAATACATGAAAAGCTCAAGAGCAATGAAATAAATCACCCCCCAACCGTAACATGAACTTACATTTCATGCCTCAAGAGGGGAAACGGAGCTTTAAATCATAAAATCATTTCATCTATGGAGGGGCCTCGGAAAACCATGCAGCACTGCTGAGACTAACACTTTCTACTGTCTCTCCTAGTCCTATCCTCCAGGCAGAACCATAGTCTCTCCAAGGATCCGGAGGATTAACTGCTATTTCTACCCAGCAAACAAACTCTGTGTGTGTGTGTGTGTCTTTGCAACCATACTGCCATCGAATCCTTGTAGATTCCCTGTTATTTTGTTAACAGTAACCACTCAATTAATTATTGTTTACCCAAGTAATGATTTCCCTCCAGTCAGAGGAAACCCGCTGGTTCTTAGGGTTGAAGGTGTCTGATATGATAGATAGTTCTGCTCTGAAGAGAGAAGAAACATGGTAGTAAATACTGCACTGTCTGGCTGGCTTCCTTCCTGCTCCTGATTTAAATCTTCTCCTTTCTAGCTTTTCTATATCCAGCCAGTCATATCACAGGGTAAAATAGAACATGGTTGCTAGCACATGGACACAGGAGACAGAGAACAAGCTGTGACCCAAATAGCAAACTCGATAATCTCCTGAAACAGATTCAGCAAGTGGAGGAAGAGAAACTTCACTCAATAAGAATACTACAGGGATTGGTGCTGCTGCCTAGGATTGCGGCAACCACCAGCCAGCAGAACAACAGAACATACACGACCAGGGAGAAGGAGAACACAAAAGTGAAATAAATCACCCAAGAATTTGAACAGATAAAAGTGTGTTAAATACTGGTGTTCTAAACCACAGAAGATGCTCTCTGTAAAACAGGTCCATCCTTGACCCTAGCATCCCCAATTTCACTACTCAATAGAAAAGTTTAAGTTGAGACTGAACTGAGAAACAAAACTCAGGAGACAAGGACTATGCATCTATTCATGGGATGACAACAGCATCTCATAAAACTTTTGTGCATTAACAACACCCCTTATGAATCACACGAATATGACAAGAGGTAGAGGAGGAGCCTCGGAGAGACCTTAAACCTCCCACACACCCCAACCCAGCACAGAGTGTCAGACTCTAACATAACACGTGAAGAACTAGATAAGTCAATGGGAACACCCCAATGAGGCCAATAGCATCTGCTGGGGCCAAGGAGGTCCTGCTGGCAGGTGTGTGTAGCCCTCCATGCAGGTTCCCCAGGCAGACACACACGGAGCTGGATGATGGTCTGGAGGAGAAAGACACTAACAAAGCCATCATCTCAACAGGAGTAAATATTTCTACACAGTCCCAACGCTTACCATAATACACTGAGGTACTTATAGATTTATTAGATATTTTTTCTCTCCAACGAAGGAAAGAAGCGAGTGGATGTGTGAGAGTAGCCATGAAAATTCAATTATTTTATAAAGCGGAATTATTACTGTTTACGGCTTGTGGTTTTGATTACATATATAATACTGTACCAGCACATGCAATATCTCAACCTATAACCACATTCAAAGACATACACTACCTTTTCAGATACACATAAATGTTTATTACACATTAATGTTTATATTACACGTTAATGTTTGTTATTACACGTGAATGTTTGTTATTACACATTCATGTTTGTTATTACACGTTAATGATTATGTTATTACACATTGTTTGTTATTACACGTTAATGTTTATGTTATTACACATTCATGTTTGTTCTTATACGTTCATGTTTGTTCTTATACATTCATGTTTGTTCTTATACATTCATGTTTGTTATTACACATTCATGTTTGTTCTTATACGTTCATGTTTGTTCTTATACGTTCATGTTTGTTCTTATACATTCATGTTTGTTCTTATACATTCATGTTTGTTATTACACATTCATGTTTGTTATTACACATTCATGTTTGTTATTACACATTCATGTTTGTTCTTATACATTCATGTTTGTTCTTATACATTCATGTTTGTTCTTATACATTCATGTTTGTTCTTATACATTCATGTTTGTTATTACACATTCATGTTTGTACTTATACATTCATGTTTGTTATTACACATTCATGTTTGTTCTTATACATTCATGTTTGTTATTACACATTAATGTTGTGACATTTAGCTCCAATAACCAAGGGCATCCCTTGGAGACAAGTTCACCTTTGGAACAGAAAACAAAAGCATTTTTCCAAATGGACTTTTCCGGATGAATCAAGGGACATTTACTCTGGATGAACGTGTACCCAGTCATCTGTGGAATCTGATGTAAGCTCAACCACTTTCAACACTGAACGCCCTGTCCCCTAAGGAGCCTAGGTTTTCCACTTCCCCACCGCCCCTCTAAAACAATTTGAGGACACTCGCGATCAAGTGGTTCAAGTAGCTTTTAATTACTTATAGGAAGGAGGGATGATTTCTTGTTAATCAAAGCTCTATTAACGGCCAGTGAATCCCAATTAACGTCCAATACATATTTAACAGATAAGGAGTACTGGCTGAAAACCACTCTCAGGTTTCCTTCCCCCTCTCTTTTTTCCCCTCCCATGTAATAATTGTGAAGGAGTGCATATTACCTATAATAACAGCTTCAGTGAACTCTCTGACATAGCCCTGATTCATGTAGGACAAAATGGCACCAGCTGATCCAGCCCTCCACTCAATGTCACTGAAGAGGTCTAGCAGTCACTTTGGCCTCATGATATTCAACACAGAGACAGTCACTTTGGCCTCTCATGTTATTCAACACAGAGACAGTCACTTTGGCCTCATGTTAATCAACACAGAGACAGTCACTTTGGCCTCTCATGTTAATCAACACAGAGACAGTCACTTTGCCCTCATGTTAATCAACACAGAGACAGTCACTTTGCCCTCATGTTAATCAACACAGAGACAGTTACTTTGGCATCGCGTTATTCAACACAGAGACAGTCACTTTGCCCTCATGTTAATCAACACAGGACAGTCACTTTGGCATCGCGTTATTCAACACAGAGACAGTCACTTTGCCCTCATGTTAATCAACACAGAGACAGTTACTTTGGCCTCTCATGTTAATCAACACAGAGACAGTCACTTTGGCCTCTCACGTTAATCAACACAGAGACAGTCACTTTGGCCTCTCATGTTATTCAACACAGAGACAGTCACTTTGGCCTCACGTTATTCAACACAGAGACAGTCACTTTGGCCTCATGTTTAGCAACACAGAGACAGTCACTTTGGCCTCACGTTAATCAACACAGAGGCCGTGTTTCTTCTTTGAACAGCGGATGTGTTGATTTAGACCTGGATGAATAAAAAAGTAGACACAGTAGGAAATACTTTTTTCTTTAAACAGCCAAAGGAACATGCACCTTTTTACATCTATATAGATACACAGAGTTTCTTTAGAGTTGTATTAGTCGTATGTACAGGATATGCAAGGTCCAACGAAATGATTACTTGCAGGTTCCTTCTGGACAATGGAACAACAATAATAAATTATAAATGATAAATGTTTCAATAGAATAGAAGAAACATTTCAGCCCAGTATAATATAGGAAGGCACAATTTATAGTCCAATATTTACACATTTTGGGGAAGGTGGTATAGTGTTTAAATTGTGCGTTTTTTTGCAATAATAAGAGTTTGCTGATAGCAGTTGTGATGTGTGTGTAGCATGAGTGTGTGTGTGTGTATGTGGACATGTTTAACTACACTTGTGGGGACCAGAAGTCCCCACAAGAATAGTGAACAAACCAACTGATGACATTTTCCTAGTCCTCACAAGGTCAAATGCTATTTCTAGGGGGTTTAGGGTTAAGGTTAGAGTTTGTGTTAGAATTAGGTTTAGGCTTAAGGTTAGATTTTTGGGTTAAAGGTTAGGGTTACGGTAAGAGTACGGGTTAGGGTTATGTTTAGGGTTAGGGAAAATAGGATTTTGAATGGGACTGATTTGTGTCCACACAAGGTTAGTTGTTCAAGACTGTGTGTGTGTGTGTGTGTGTGTGTGTGTGTGTGTGTGTGTGTGTGTGTGTGTGTGTGTGTGTGAGAGAGAGAGAGAGAGAGAGACACACACACAGAAAAGTGAATATGTCTGGAGAATCAGAGCAGGTGGTTAGTCCAGTTCAAGGGTTCAGCAGTCTGATGGCTTGAAGAAACTGTCTCTGTTGGTATCAGACCTCATGGTTGGGTACAGTCTACCTGACAGTAAGGAAGTGAATAGTTCGTGGGGTGTGTGGGGTCCTTGATGATGCGGTGAGCCTTCCTCAGGCACTGTAGATGTACTGGGCTATCTTCCCCACCCGCTGGAGGGCCTTGTGGTCGTGGACGGAGCAATTCCCGTACCAAGCCGTGATGTAACCGGTTAGGATGCTCTCGATGGTGCAGCAGTAGTATTTGGAGAGGACCTGGGGTGGAATGCCAAATTTCTTCAGCTGCGTTGACAAGAGTGGTGGTGTTGTTGGTCCATGTCAAGTCCTCGTGATGTGGGCGCCAAGGAACAGAAAACCTCTGACTCCTTCTACTGCAGTCCCATTGATGTGGATTCACATGACAATGGACCTCATGGGAGCTTCCTCTTTAGCATACAAGATCATGGGCAAATTAGCTTGGCAGAGCGATGGTCTACCCACACACATCCTATCATCCATCCATGCCCACCCCTCCACACATACCCCCCTCCACCACCACCCCTCTACCCCTCATCTCATCAGCCCATGTCCATCACCTCCCATCTGTCTGATGAGGCTGGCTACATGTGACCATTAAGGGGGTTAGGTGTCAAAACTGGGTGGTGGGTGACAGGCAGAGAGAGATAGGGCCCTCCAAACCATTGGTCACTTAGCTGTGGCTGGGGAGAAATGTCTCACACTGGTCATATCAGTGACATTATCTGTGTAAGAGAGAGAGAGAGAGTGAGAGAGAGAGACATGGAGAGGGGGGGAGTAAGGGAGAAAGATAGAGAGCGAGAGATAGGGGAGAGAGAGAATGATGAAAGGAGTGAACATTTCTTTTTACAGAGGAAGACGAAGGGAGAGAGAGTTTGATGTTCACTCTTTTCGGCCTTTCCACTCTGCTTCCTTCACTCTTTTCTTATCTCCCCTCTTTCTCCTTCCCTCTCCCTCAAACACACACACAGTGGCCTTCGCGGCCAACTCCCAAATAACAAAGAGAAGTGGAGCACAGCGTTGGTGGGGGGCAAGAGAGACAGACAGAGAGAGAGAGAGAGAGAGACAGAGAGAGAGAGAGAGAGAGACAGAGAGAGACAGAGAGAGAGACAGAGAGAGACAGAGAGAGAGAGAGAGAGATGGGGCTACAGGCGGACCTGATCTCCTCCTCCCTCTCTCCTCCCGAATACCCGTCTTTAGGAAGTGTGTTGAGAACAGTCTTTAGAGATTACCAGTGTTTTTATTTATTTCCAGAGGTAGAACAGCAGGAGGCCCAGCTTCAATCAGCCCAACTAGTGCTTGGAGACAAGGACCCTGCTTTTCTACTTGGCCATGCTCTTGAAAAGTAGAAAGAGGAAAAAAAACTTTATAAACAACTAAATGGATTAGTCGTCATGCGTTATTTTTGTTATGGAAACATCAGCAGAGGAAATATAACGGAGTAAGAAGTGAGTACATGCAGGGCCACCCAGTGCAAATACATCCAGGGTGGCAGTGTCATCTGAGCATTCTCCCGGTTGGATAGAAGTTTCTGCCACTAATACCACTAGTGTGACATGCTTTTCTTAACCATACCCAATCTGAGGACACCAGAAGACTGTCTGAATCTGGTCGGTTCTAAGACTTCATGTATATAGAATGGGCTTTGGTTGATATGTGAGTGAGTCAGAGCGTGTGTGTGTGTGTGTGTGTGAGGTGAGGAACTTGATGAATCTCTTGAGTGGGGATACAGGTTCATTAGAAAGCTGACGGAACAGAGAGTGACTGGATAGATAGAGGGAGGGAGAGAGTGATGAGGGAGAGAAGTAGGGAGGGAGGGAGGGAGGGAGGGAGAGAAATCAGGTCAATGGGCAGCCAGGACAGCATGGGTGGATTGG